>PVHY01008000.1:0-21954 GCA_004024945.1 Uropsilus gracilis
TCAGCAGGTCTTCCTTTTTTTGTTTTAGTTCATTTTGCATGTTGCCCACTTCCAGAGGATTTGGGAAGAGCAAGTCTGTATAAAATGTCATTGAAGGGCCTTCTTTCTTCCCTGCATGTGCACAGCTCCCTCAAGTCAAAAAAATTCTTTCAAAATTACCCTGACAGTATCAATCTTTGGAATCTTTGACCATATATCATATATCACTTTCCAAGAAATCAATTGGCATTTATATTAGTATCAGATTGTGTCCCTTTTAATGTACTCAGGGACACTTTCTGTCTGGTGATGCCCAGGATTTCCTTTGGGGGGAAGTGAGAGTCAGTTGTCTGTTTCAGGTCATTCCTGATGCTTTAGACATGGCCCCTGATCAGGTTTCACTGAACCTGTCCTGCTAGGTGCTCATATGCCTGAACCACCTGAATGAAAATTTATTTCTAGAATATCCTGTTGGCTACACATGATTACCCAAGGTGACTGTAGGAGTTAATGAGAGGGTGGTTCCTTAAATAATGAAATTCATATTTTCTCTGGTGAATCACTCATTCTTCACGGAAGAAGGTTCTAATTTTTTCCTTCATAAAGGAAGAACAGTTTTGCTGGGTAGAGTATTTTTGGTTGGCACTTTTTGTCTCGGAGTGTTTTGAAGATGTGGCCCTATTCTTTCCTTGCTTGGAACATCTCTTCTGAGAAATCTGAGGTCAGTCTGATTGGTTTTCCTTTGTAAGTTTTTTCCTCTTGTTATTCCCATATTTTTTCTTTATCTTTGCCTTTTGAAAATTTTACTATGATGTGTCTTGCTGTGTTTTTCTTTAATTAAAGTAGTTTGGTAAGCTTTTTGCTTCCTGTATGTCTGTTTTCATTTCTTTCTTCAGGTTTGGGAAAATTTCCTCCATAATTTCACTAAAGGAATTTTCAGATCCTATGTCTTTCTTTTCACCTTCTGGTATTCCAATTACTCTTATATTTGTTTTATTTAGGGTATCTGGGAAATCTGATTTTTTCTTCTGTCTTCTTATTTTGTTTTTCTCTCTTTCCCTTTCTTCATTCTCTCTACTTCTGTATCCTCTAGTTTGCTGACTCATTCTTCTATTTCTTCTAATCTGCTTTCCTGGCTCTTCCCTGCATTTTTTAGCTTTTCTGTTGCTCCTCTTATATGTTGCATCTCTTGCAGCTTCTTATTTAGGGTTTCAATTTCATTTTTCTGCTCATCAATGATACTGCTCATTTTGCTGCATTCTTTTCTATATTTTTCTACTACTTCTTTTAGTTCGTTGAAAGCTTCTACTCTCTTGCTTTCCTTTTTTTTACCCTCTTGCTTTCTCTTTTTCCCCCTCTTCCTTGACCTCTTTGAATGCTTTTAGCATGGTCTACAACCATACCACCCTGAATGTGCCCTACCTCATCTAAATGCTTTTAGCACGTTGATTCTGATTTCTTTGTCTGACATATGAAGCA
Source organism: Uropsilus gracilis (assembly GCA_004024945.1). Taxonomy (NCBI): domain Eukaryota; kingdom Metazoa; phylum Chordata; class Mammalia; order Eulipotyphla; family Talpidae; genus Uropsilus; species Uropsilus gracilis. The sequence goes on from PVHY01008000.1 coordinate 1,459, forward strand.
TTTCTTCCATGCCATCCATGTTAGTTTCTTCATATTGTTTATCCTTTGTTGGTGATTTATTTTTCTTAGGGCTTGCTTAAGTATTTGTATTCTTCCTCCTTCCTGTTTTTTCCTTTTGGATGTGCTCTAAGTATTGAGTGAATACTGCTCTAGTATTAGATGTCAAGCTGAATCCTATCTAGTTGTGGTTAACTTTGCCTTTGTCCTTTTGCTGCTATGGTGATTGTATCTTGTTTCAGTTGGCTATTTTGGGGACAAGTTCCATTTCATAGAGTGGATGTGGTGACTAGATGTGGTTTCTATTGTATTGTCTGTCTTCCTTTTCATTGTTTCTCCTCTTTCAGGTTGATATTTCAACTTGAAATATATATTCAGGGTCTGAAATATTTTTTAGTGCCTCCAAGCATTTAGGCTTGTCATATAACCCTTTTTGACTGGGGTGTCTTGGCACTCTTGGGTAGTGAGTATCCTTGTTTTTCAAGTTTAGGCTTTGGGGTGTGAGCCAATGTCCTCCAAGTTGACTTTCCCTGGGCCCATAAAACTCAGTCTGTGCCTAGTCTGAATGACAGAGGCCCATTCAGTTGCAAAGTTGCAGCCCCACCCTATCTCCCAGGAGCGTTACCTTGGCAACTGACAGTAGATTGGTGCTGGCTGGAACTCTCACCTGAGCCCCCCTCCCCCACCCCACTAGCTGCTGGAGCTCCATCCAGGCTGGAAAACGCTGCGCATAGGTTTGGTCAGCTGGTCTTCCCCAACCACCTGGTTATTGCCAGAGGTCAGAGGGCTCCTCTTTTTTTTGTCCCCTTTTTCGTTTCTGAGTATCCTAGAGAAGTGCTAAATTTCTCCAGCTGATTTGTGGCTTCTCTTTGTTGCTAAGAGTTTGTACTCAGTCCCTTTTTAAAAATTGGTTTTAGCTGAGAGTTTGATCTCATCCTCCCTTTCCCTCCATGCTTTAGGCAGGTTACCTTTTATTTCTTTGTCTTTCCTTACTTACTCTAGCTAGACTTCTAGCATGTCAAATAAAATTGTTTTGAGTGGGCACCCTTTTCTTCATCTAAAACCTTATCTTATGGTCATGCTCACCTTTAAAAATTACTATTATGCAAATAATAATGCAAGTCTCTTAAAAATATTAGTATCGACAGACATGAAGAGTACTAGGAATCACACAACCATTTTTGTTTTATATGAATATTTTTTATTATTGATTATAAATCCAGTGTATTATTCAAATTAGCATACATTCAAATTGGATACAATTTTTTTATCCATTTACTTACTGATGGACATTTGACTTTTATCACTTTTGAGTAATTAGAAATAAATTTGACAGGAATATACCCCCCACAATTTTACTATATCCCATAAGTTGTATGTTATATTTTCATTTATCTCATAATACTTTTTAATTTCTTCATTGCTCCATTGATTGTTCAATAATGTATTTAGTTCTCTTATATTTGTGAATTTCCAGTTTTCTTCCTGTTATTTAATTCCAATTTCATACCGTTTTGGTTTGAGAAAATATTTGATATAATTTTAATGATTTTAAAATTATTATTATTTTGCAATATTGCCTACCCCGGGTTTCTTCCTCTACCTTATCATCTATGAACTACCATCTCAATTTTGCCCCCTACTCCTATCTTGCCTTATGCTTCAGTTCTGCTGACAGTTGATTTTGATTATTTTTGTCCATTTGTTTGATTGTGTTCCCTATATCCCTCATATTAGTGAAACCATCTTGTATTTCTCTTTTTATTTTTGGCTTACATCTGCTAGCAAGATTCCTTCTGATGCAAATGTTTTGGGACATTTGGATTGTTTCCATATCATGGCTATTGTAAATAGTGCCGCAATAAACATCTGAGTACAGGTATCCCTTTGAATTAGTGTTTTTATATACTTTAGGTAGAGATTGCTGGATCAAATGGTATTTACATTTTCAGTAGTTTAAGGATCCTCCACAGCACTTTTCATAGTGGCTGGGTCGGTTTCCATTCCCATAAGCAATGTAAAATTGTCCCTTTCTCTCCACATCCATGCCAGCATGTTGTTCATTTTTTACATATACGGACCATTCTTACTGGTATAAAATGGTATTTCATTATAGTTTTGATTGGCATTTTCCTGATTATTGATGTTGGGCATTTGTATTTCCTCTTTAGAGAACTATCATTTTAGCTCATCTCTCCATTTTCTGACTGATTTTTTTTTGTTTTTGTTAAATAGTGTGAGTTCTTTGTGGATTTTTGTTATCAGAGCCTTATCCCTTGTATGTAGGGTGAAGGATTTTTTTCCCATTCCGTTGGGTTTCTTATTAATAATTTAAAAAAAAATTTGTGGGAAAACAAGTTACTTAGGTATACATATTGCAATACTATAATTACCAAATTATAACCATGCAAAATAATATATTATTTACTGATGTGTGATTTAAAAGTTTCAAATACCACTGGCATGGGCAAATATCAGATCCAGTGTACTAATTGTTATTTCTGGGAATGATAATGTGGAATAGGATAAAAGAGATATCCACGAAGAATGTCAACTATCTCTGTGATGGTTGTTCTTTTTTTAAATTTGATTAAAATTTCTTTTTAGATTTGCATATATATGTATTTATATTTATACTACATTATTGCATTATTGTGTAGCCCTGGGCTTTCCCACTTCACTAACACCTGTTAGCCATCCTGTTCTTTTGTGATCTTCAACTCCCCCACCTTCATCCCCCTCCTCCTCTCTTGCTCCATTACTCAGTCCCATTGGTTGTTTTTATTTTTTCTTATTCATCTGTTTGTTTTTCCCTATATCCATCATATAAGTGAGACCATCCATATTTCTTTTTCTTTTTGATTTATTTCTGCTAACATGACATTTCTAGTTCCATCCATATTGCTGCGAATGACATGTGTTTGTTCTCCTTGATTGATGCATAGTATTGCATCATGTATATGTACCACATTTTTTTGCCAATCATCTCTTTTTGGGGCATTTGGTTTGTTTCCATATTGTGACTATTGTAAACAGCTGCAATGAACATGCGTGTACAGGTGTCCTTTTGAATTAATGTTTTCATGTCCTCTGGGTAGATTCCCAGTAGTGGGATTGCTGGGTCAAATGGTAAGTCCACATTCAATTGTTTGAAGGTCCTCCATACAGTCATCCATAGTGGCTGGACGAGCTTGCACTCCCACCAGCAGTGTAAGAGAGTTCATTTTTCTCCACAGATGCAGCAACATTTGTTGTCCATTTTATTTATATGGGCCATTCTTAATGGTGTAAGATGGTATTTCCAAGTGGTTTTAATTTGCATTTTCCTGATTATTAATGATGTGGAGCATTTTTTTATATGCCTATTAGCCATTTGTATCTCTTTTTTGGTGAAGTGTCTTTTTAGTTCTTCTCCCCATTTTTTGACTGGGTTTCTTGTTTTGTTTTTCATGAGCTGTAGGAGCTCTTTGTGGATCTTTGTTAGCAGACCTTTGTCACTTGTCTGGAGGGCAAAAATTTTCTCCCAGTCTTTTGGGTTTTTTTGGTTTTGTTTATTGTCTCCTTTATGAACAGAAACTTTTTAGTTATATATTGTCCCAGCTGTTTATGTTTTCCTTCATTTTTTTGCCAGCCATATTTGTTTCCCAAAATGGATTTCTGAGGTGAAATTCATGAAGGGTTTTGCCCAGGTTTATTTCTATGTATTTTATGGTTGCAAGTCTCACTTCTAGGTCCTTTATTCATTTGAGTTAATTTTTGTACAGGGTGTGAGGGTATTGTCCTGGTCCACTTTTTTTTTTTTTTTTACAAATTTTGATCCAGTTTTCCTGGCACCATTTACTGAAGATGCTCTCCTTGTTCCAGGGTATGTTTTATTGTTTCTGTTTTAAAGAAACCCATTTTACTGTTAGAATACCTAATTGCTTTTTTTTTGGTCAACATATTTGATAAACTGTACAGAAATTGGAGATAAATTCCCAGCACACCAAGGCTAAGGGGAAGAAGTTCTGGCACTCACAGGGCCTGACTTACTGCTCCCAGCTGCTTGCACTCTGTGGATCTGAGACTGGCAAATCAAGTGCTGATCTCTGCAAGGACTTAAGACCTTGTTGATCTGGTGGTAGCTACTGCTTGAACAGTGGCCCTGTTAAGAGTTTTCATTGTTTCAATATATCTGTAGCAGCCTTGGGCATATGTGTGTATGTATGTATGTATGTATGTATGTATGTATGTATGTATGTATGTATGTATGTATATGTGTGTGTAAGTTAAAGTGCTTTGTAATAGAGTGGTGCTGACCTTCCAAATGATTAGGGATGAATTCTTCAATTCCTGATAGTGCTGGTTGCAAAGGAGTCTTTGATGTTGTTGGGGGAACAGTAAGTCCTGAATGAACTCTTCCCATAATGTTTTATGGACTCCACTCATAACAGCAGGTTAAAGAGATCCCAGGTACCAAGCAATACCATATATCATGCTCTTGACTTCTTGAAAAGAGGGCTGTTGGGAATTTAAAGTGGAGTTAAGCAGTCATGCCTGGTATAAACCTAGAGGTGGGTGGACCTACAAGGGCTGTGTGGTGTTGCTGGCTTTTACCTTCACCCAGGTCCCAACTTCTACAATGTTATCAGTGTGAGGGTGTGAGGGTGTTGTCCTGGTTCATTTTTATTTTACAACTTTTGATCCAGTTTTCACAGCACCATTTATTGAAGAGGCTATCCTTGTTCCAGGGTACAATTTTTGCCTCTTTGTCAAAGATTAGTTTACCATATATGTATGGTTTTATTTCTGGGTATTCAATTCTGGTCCATTGGTCTGTTTGTCTGTTTTTGTACTGGTACCATGCTATTTTAAGTATTATGGCTTTGTAGTATATAGTTTGAAGTCTGGAATAGTAATACCGCCATTCTTCTGTTTGTCAAAAGGGTTTTGGCTATTCAGAGTCTTTTATTGTTCCATATGAATTTCAGTAATTTTTGTTTTATCTCTTTAAAATATGTCATTGGGATCTTTATTGGAATTACATTGAATCTGTAGATTGCCTTTGGTGTAGTATGGCCATTTTGATAATGTTGATTTTTCCAATCAATGAACCAGGAAGTTCTTTTCATTTCTTAATTTCACCTTCTATTTCTTTTGAGAATGTTTTATAGTTGTCATTGTATAGGTCTTTTACATCTTTTGTTAGGTTTATTGCCAACTATTTGATTTTCCTTGGTGCAATGGTAAATGGGGTAGTTTTTAAAATTTCTTCTTCTTCTGATTGATTCTTTGTATATATGAATGCTGTTGATTTTTGTGTGTTGATTTTGTATTCAGCTACCTTACTGAATTGGTTTATTATTTCAATCAGCTTTTCTGTCGATTTTTCTGTGTTCTCTACATAGAGTATCATATCATCCACGTATAATGATAATTTTATTTCTTCTTTCCATATTCATATTCCTTTTATGTCTTTCTTTTGCCTTATTGCCCTACCTAGCACTTCCAGAACTATGTTGAAAAGGAGTGGAGAGAGTGGGCATCCTTGCCTGGTTCCAGACCTTAATTGAAATGGTTTCTGTTTTTCCCCATTGAGGATGATATTTGCTGTGGATCTGTTGTATTTAGCTTTTTTTATGTTGAGGTATGTTCTTTTATAGCAATTTTTTCCAGGGCTTTCATTATGAAAGGATGCTGAAATTTATCAAATGCTTTTTCTGCATCTATTGATATGATCATATGATTTTTGTTTTTCTCTTTGTTGATGTGGTGGATTATGTTGATTGATTTTCAGATGCTGAACCATCTCTGTGCCCCTGGGATGAATCCCACTTGGTAATGATGGATAATCCTTTTTATGAGATGTTGGATTCGGTTTACCAGGATTTTGTTTAGAATATTTGCATTTGTGTTCAGTAGGGAGATTGGTCTATTGTTCTCTTTCTTTGCACTATCTTTATTTGGTTTGGAATTAGTGTAATGTTTGCTTTATAGAAGGTATTTGGTAGTTTTCCTTCTTTCTCAACTTTTTGAAAGGGTTTTAATAGTACCGGTGTTAGTTCCTCTTTGAAAGTTTTGTTGGATTCATTTGTGAGACCATGTGGACCTGGGCTCTTGTTTTTAGGGAGAGTTCTGATGACTGCCTCAATTTCCCTGCTTGTGATTGACCTGTTTAAATTTTTTATTTCTTCTTTGTTCATTTTTGGATGACTGTATTGTTCTAGGAATTTGTCCATCTCTTCCAGGTTGCTGTATTTGTTTGCGTATAGATGTTCGTAGTAATCTCTAATTATTTTTTGGATTTCTGCTGGGTCTCTTGTAATATCTCCCTTTTCATTTATGATCCTGTTTATTTGAGTTTTCTCTCTTATTTTATTTGTAAGCCTTGCAAGGGGTTTGTCAATTTATTTTTTCAAAGAACCAGCTTTGGGTTTTGTTTATCTTCTCAATGGTCTTTTTGGTTACTATTTCATTAATCTCTGCTTTCATTTTTGTTATTTCTTGTCCTCTGCTGGGTTTTGGATTTTTTTGTTGCTCTTTTTTCGAAGTCCTCAAGTTGGGAGATTACAGTATTTCTTTGGGCTGTTTCAATTATTTTTATTTGGGCCTGTATTGCTATGAAATTTCCTCTTAATACTGCTTGTGCTGCGTCCCACACTTTTGGAATGTTGTTTCATCATTGTTGTTTGCTTCCATATAGGTTTTAATTTCTTCTTTGATTTCCTCTTTAACCCAGTGATCTTCCAGAAGCCTGTTGTTCTGTCTCCATGTAATGTTTACTCTTCTTATTTTATTTTCATTGTTGATTTCTAATTTAATGCCTTTATGATCTGTGAAAAAGGTTGGTATTATTTTAACTTTTGTGTATTTTTTCAGATTTGTCTTGTGGCCTAATATATGATCAACTTTAGAGAATGAACCATGTGCATTTGAAAAAAAAAGTATATTCTTTTCCTTGGGGGTGTAGTGTCATATATATATATATATATATATATATATATATATATATATATATATATATATATATATATATATATATATATGGTCCATTTGGTCTAGCTCTTCCATTAAAGCTTTTGTGTCTTTGTGTAGTTTTGTTGATCTGTCTTTTATTGAGAGTAGAGTGTTAAAATCTCCTACCACATATGTATTCTCATCAATATTTAATTTCAGTGGAATTAAAGTTGTTTTTTTATGAATTGTTTTTTTAGTTGTTGTTTTATGAATTTTGATGCTCCCTCATTAGGTGCGTGCATGTTGATTATTGTTGTCTTTTTGGTGAATTGACCCTTTAGCCATTAGGTAGTGGCCAGCTTTATCTTTTGTCACTTTTGTTAATTTGAAGTCTGCTCTTTCTGATATATAGAATGGCTATATATATGGCTGATATACAGAACCCCTGCTTTTTTGTGGGGGCCATTTGCTTATAGTGTAGTTTTCCAGCCCTGCACCTTCAGTCTATGCTTATCTTTAGAGATCAGATGTGTTTCTTGGAGGCAGCAGAATGCTGGTTTCTGTTTTCTGATTGCTTCGTTTTTTTTCATTGCTGATTTTAGACCATTGACATTTAGGGTGATTATTGATGTTTGCGATTCTAAAGGTTTCCTGGTGGCCATTTTGGGGTTTATTTATTTATTTAAAATTTTTGTTCTTATGGTTTTGATCTTGAGGCCTCCTACAAAATTGATTGGAGTGGGGGTTTAGTGGTAGCAAATTTCTGGAGACTGCTTGTCAGAGAATGTTCTTATTTTCCTTCCTAGAGGAAGTATAGCTTTGTAGGGTAGACTGTTTTTGGTTGGCACTTTTTGTCTTGGAGTTTTTTGTAGATGTGTCTCCATTCTCTCCTTGCCTGAAGTGTCTCTTCAGAAATATTTGAGGTCAGTCTAATGGATTTTCCTTTGTGGGTTATGTTTCTTTTCTCTAGTCATTCTCATTATTTTTTCCTTATCTTGGGTTCTTGGAAGTTTTTGCTGTTGCTTTTCTTTCATTAAAGTTGTTTGGTGACCTTTTGGCTTCCTGTACGTCTATTTTCATTTCTTCAGATTTGGGAAGTTCTCCTCTATTATTATATTGAAAAGACTTTCAGGTTCCATTGAAACAGGGGGACCACAAAGGGACTTTTTACGTTAACTTGAAACATATACAGGCCTGCATCCCTCTCTGAAGCAGGCTACAAACAGTTCATTCACAATTGCCTTTAACTTGAAGTAGACATGAAACAGGGTATTAGGAAGACTTTCTGACTTTAACACATACAGGCCTGCTTCTCTCTACGAAGCAGGCTACAAACTGTTCATTAACATTTACTCTGTTCACCTTTACCATTGATATACAAAAGTCAGCCAGCTGCTCTCTGCTTTCAGCTCCAAAATCAATGTCCAGTTAGAATTCATCTCCAGACGCTTGTAGACATGTTCCTTTGGCTGCTCCCTTGGCTTGCCCCTCGTCATCCATGTTGTGTTCTCCTTGTATTCCAGGTAACAGGAACTCCATTGTGTGGGACCAGCAAAGTTCACTCTCTTTTCAGGTCTAACTTTTGCATGGCCTCTTTCAGACACAAGTCAAACTCAGCAAAATCAACTCCAACACAGAGTTCAAATCTGCAAAATTCTTAACTGTATTTAGCACATATGCTGCCATCCTGGGCCAACCAAAGGCTGCAGGCTCCCAGTCCCTGACCAAGTCTACATGGCTCACATCTTTACTCTACAAGCTGGCCGATTCCCATCTCTCCTCCATTGAATATATCTCTCTACCTGACCTCCATATTGCATCTGATCTCAGTATTGGAGTCCCATCCTTCTCTTTGTTTGCACACCCTTTATTTACCCTGATTTCCCACCCTCCAGGAAACCTGTGTCACCTTCCTCCCTCCTGCATCTCCCTGAAGGGAAATTGCAACTAAGGTCATTCTCACATTTTAGCATCTGTCCTTGAAATCTGCAATCTTAAAGAGGATACAGTGGGGGGTAGCACACCCTATCAGCAGGACTCTCTCCTCTCCTTCTGGGATTCCTATTACTCTTATGTTTCTTTTCTTTAAGGAATCTGACATATCTCCGAGCTTTACTTCAGTCCTCTTACTTAGTTTTTCTCTCTCTTTTTTTTCTTTGTCCTCTTTATTTCTGTATCCTCTAGTGTGCTGATTCATTCTTCTTTTTCATCTAATCTGCTCCCATGTCTTTTCCGTGCATTTTTGAGCTCATCTATTGCAACCCTTAAGTCTTGAGTCTCTTTCAATTTCAATTTTAGGGATTCATTTTCACTCTTCAGATCATTGATTAGGTTATACATACTGATGCTTTCTTTTTTATATGCTTTTACTTCTTCCTTTAGTGCATTAAATGCTTCTATCATTCTGTTGTCCTTTTTTTCTAATTCTTCTCTTATTTGCTGGAGTGCAAATAAGATGTTGATGTTGGAATCTTTGTCTAACATACACATCATTTCTTCATTGTTTTCCTTGGTGTTTTCTGAAGATTGTCTTTTCTTTGTTGATGAGGGATTATTTGCTGTAGGACTTGCTTGCATATCTATAATTTATCTCCTTACTATGTTTTTCTTTCTAACTTGTTATGCATTTTGAGAAACCATGGATCTGGTGTTTGCTGGCATGCTGATGAAAATGTTTTCCAGACTGAAAGTAGGTCTGTAGTGTAGTTTAGTGACTTCCGGCATCTCACTCAGGTAGGAGAAGAGTTGAGTGGTTCCATGAGGAACCTGGCTGAAGGCCCAGGTCTGCAGAGAATTTGGCGTGGGGATGGGATCCTCCCAGAGGCCTGGTGTTGGGTCGGTGACTTCCAGTGTCTCACCCAGGTGGGGGAAGGGTCGGGCAGGTTCTGTCAGGAACCTGGCTGAAGGAAGGGGTGACTGCCGGGTCTGCAGGGAAGGTAGCATGGGAATGGGGCCCTTCCAGAGGCCTGGTGCTAGGCCCGTGACTTCCAGCATCTCACCTCTTCCTTAAGTTTCTCTTTGTCTTGGTTATTTTCTCTTTTGCTATACAGATACTTTATAATTTGATGTAGTCACAGATGTTTGTGTTTTTCTTCACTTTTATTAGCATCTATACATGTGTCTTGAAAGAGGTTTCTGAAGTGTAAGTCTTGGAGTGTTTTGCCCATGTATTTCTTCTATGTATTTTATGGTTTAAGGTCTTTCTACCAAGACTTTTATCCCTTTTGAGTTGGTTTTTGTACATGTGTGAGGGCGTGGTCTAGATTCTTTTTTTTTTTTTTTTACATGTAGTGATACAATTTTCCCAGCACCATTATTGAAGAGACTTGTCCTCATTCCACCATATGGTTTACGCCCCTTTGTCAAAAATTAGTTGACTATACATGTGTGACTTTATTTCTGGGCATTCAATTCTGTTCCATTGGTCTGTCTGTTTTTATTCCAGTACCATGCTGTTTTAATTATTATGCTTTTCTAATATACTTTGAAGTTTTGAGATGAAATACTTCTGCACTCTTATTTTTTTCATCAAAATTGTTTTGACTATCCTCTGTCTCTTATTACTCCATGTAAATTTCAGTAATACTTGCTTTATCTCTTTAAAGTATAACGTTGGAATTTTTATTGGAATCACGTTGAATCTGTTTTTATAACCCATTCAGACGTAACATTCACCTCAGCATAACCTCAAATTCAGCTCATTTTTCCAGAATAGGATTAATATTTCTTTTACATAAAAGCAAATATAAATGCATTTTGCAAAATATATAAGCAAGAAGATCCTTTATATAAAAATTGGTAACATTTTATACCTGGAAAAATGAAAGAACTAAACTCTAGTTAAACCAATTTAAGTTATTCATCTAATGTAACATAAGAAAGAAATTATTTAATCATCATAACTCAAAATTGGTTGTCAATTGATTTCCATTTTAAGGAAATTATATTTTACAGTAATACATGAGTAAAGAACAATCTATTCCTTTTCCTCATGTGTTAAACATTAAAATGAATGAAAATATTAAATATGAAATAAGTAGGATATGGAATTACTAGCAGAAAATATGGACCTGGAGAGATAATATAGAGATTACAATATCCTCTCAGGTTATATTTAGAGTTTGGTATTCATTTTATAAATGGTGAAAAATTGAGAGCTTTTGACAAGAGACGGGTTTAGCAGAAAAAGATAATCAGATTTGAGATTTTTTAAGAGTAGAATGTCAATTCTACCATTATATGTAAAAATGTGGGTTCCTAGTGAACCCAAACCTGGGTACCATGTGCAGGATAAACCAGATGGGGTACTGCAGGAAGGAATTATGCAGTGTAGTTTATTTGTACAACAGTCTTTTTATAACAATTGAATACAAATGAAGGGTTTGACTCATGCTGCATATTGTAGCGACTAGTATGTTATGCTTGTACACTTGCTATCAGCCTATGTGCTCAGCTCCCAAGACATTCAGGGATAGGTAGGAGGGAGAAGGGAAAAGAGAGTAGGGAATGAGGAGCAGCTTTGACCAAGGAGACTGCCAAGTAACACAGTTGTGGCTGATCACCCTTGGAAATAGTATGGCGTTTCCTTATCACATGAGTTTTCTCTGTGGCTCAATCAGTTCATCCATGTGTGTTTTTTGGATCACTGCAAGGTCTTTATGCAACATAAGAGAGCATATTTTATTGTCAGAAAAAAAGCTTCCAGTAGTTCAGGAAGATACAGAGGGTAGTGACAATAGTAGACTTGGGGAAAGGAGAGCAAAGCACCTAAGATCTATGGTGAAATCAAATGAAGAAGTCGCTGTAAAGAATTAATTTGTATGAAAAAGTAGGCAGTGATGAAGGAGGTTGGTGAATACTTCCTCATTCCCAATCTGTGTAACTGGACACATTAGTTTCATCTCTGGGATGATGACGACATTTAATACGTTGTAAACAGAGTTTAGTAATTCTGCAGGTCTCTTGACATTCATAATTTCTTAGATTCTATTGGCATCACCTGATTTGGGCTAGCACTTGGCCAATGAAAGAAGTCTTTCCTTTTCTGTTCTCAATTTATTGCTTTATCTTTGATGTTTATTGTAACAAAATACATTGTTGCTTTTATATGTTGCTCCCCCCTTGGTTCATTTTCTTGTTCTGATTTTTTAAAATTAAAGTAGCATTGATTTATAAAGAAATGTAACTTTTAGGAGTCCAACCCCACACCTCAAAGAATGTAGATATTACCCCAAATCCACCAACAAAGTTCTAGTTTCCATCCACCATCATCCAACAAATCCTTCATCCTTTTTCATACTGGTAACCACCATTCTATTATTAGGGTCTATTTGTATTTTGCTGTGGTTTTGCTCTTCCTTTATATTCCATATATGAGTAAAATCATGTATTTTTCTCTTTTCAATTTTCATTGGATTATTTCTTCTTTTTAAACTTTTTCTCTCTGAGATAATGTCACAGATGAGACTTATAAGTGACTGGTATTTTCATTTTTACATTTATTATACTAAATATCAAGTTTTAAATGGTTCAAAAAGACTAGATAATAAATGATGTTTATAAAAATACCCTCAGTGATTTAATTATGTTATGGATGAGTGTTCATTTTCATGTAAAATGTTAAAAATTGTTATTTTATATAACTAGAGAAGACTATGAACTACCATGTATTAGATAATATTCTGGATGTATACATGGAAAGGTGCCTTAAATTGGTGTTCTCTGGTAGTAGAAAACTGATAGAATTGCTTTTTATTTTATTAGACTTTTTAAGAAATGACTACATAATGCTTTTGTAATAAGCACATGCTATTAATAAACAGAGTTTTTTTAATTTGTAAAAAAAAAACTGACAAGATTGAGTTAAACTTTCTTTATTCTATCAATTCATGGAGTGCTTTTAATAGGGCATTACATTGGACAAATCCTTAGCAAATCACCATGTGGTTTAAGACACTGCCATACTAGTTACACCATCTCTAATGCAGCAATAATTTTTCAAAAAACTTGAAGGTTTTTTGCAAGGTGAAGAGAAATTTTTTCTCAATTAATTCAGGAATTTTGTGATTGGAAATTGAACCAAGAAAGCAATAGTTGGGAAATAATAAAATAATTGCTTGTCATAAATTTAGGAAGCAATATATACAAGTCTAAGTAGCATTTACCCCACATGGATCTGTAGGGGGTTATCTTTCTATCCCAAATTAAACACATGGGAATAAACTTAATAAAGGATGTAAAAGACTTATACAAAGGAAATTATAAAACATTGTTAAAAGAAATAGAAGACACAAAGAAATGAAAAGATATACCATTCTCATATATTATTAGAATTAATGTCAAAATGGTCATTCTACCAAAGTCAAAGTACAGAAATTTGACACAGATATTTATCAGTAACTTGCCCAAAAACCTGGTATCACATTATATAAATATCAGAAATTAATTTTTCAGCCTCTGAAATTAATATTTTTTATTAATCTTTTTTTAGATGAAATAAGTAAAGAACTTGGTGAGTTCTGTGTTTCTCTTCTATGGCAGATTAAAATATAGCTTGTGTCCTTTCAGAATACTTACCTCTCTCTCTCTCTAATGGTTGCAGACCGAAGAAAAGAACTAGGAGAGGAGGGTAAGTGACATCAAAAATCATTGAGAAATCATATGTCATTATTTCTAAAAGCAACTGTTCTGCCAATATATTTATCTTAATTTAAATGTTTCATTTGTAGGTTTGAAAAGAGCTAGAAGATCTGCAGGTAAATGCAAAGTTAAAATTAAGTGGGTAAGAGTGATTTTATGCTTATCTTTAAACTGTTATTTTGTTCTAAAAATTTGTTTCATCCAAGTGTTCTGCAAGACTCATTTGAATGTAGAAAATTAATTGGCTTTTAATGTATGGACCTAACATTAAATTAGAACCAAGGAACTAAATGAGAAAGATTTCATTTAAGAAGCAATTGCTCTAAAAAATCTACAAACTGCAAAGCACAACATAATTGAGAGTCACCTTCTTCTAGTACACATTTGCAGACCAGTGTGAAATAAATCATCAGTCCATCTTGACCTTACAAGCAATTCTATAGTAAAAACAAACAAACCAACAAACAAAAAACCAGTAAAATATAAAATTTGGTTTCTACATTCTCTCATGTCTTCCTCTTCAGTTCTTAGTTCTTTCATGTCCATTGGATCATTCTCATCAGCAAACTCAACATGGTATTATATGTCCTTCCAGGAAAAAAGAGGGGAAGAGCAGGAATCACTGGATCTAATTTCTCCTTATGGTTACTACTGTATTTCTCCTTCTTTACATCCAGAGCCCCATTAAGTTTTTGTTAAAACCTTTTCTCTCCAGTTTTCATCATGTCATTAAAAAAAAGACCAGAATGCTGAAAACATATAGGCTTAAATGACCCATCTTCCTTTTGTTTCTTTCAGCTTCCATCTCTTTCTTGCTTTTTCTCTCTCTCAAGCTTCACTGGACACCTTTTTTTCTGCTGCTTGGAAACACTGATGTCATGATTAGTGGTTTAGTATATGTTTATTTATCCCTCCATATTTTTTAAATGAGCATTATAAGTGATCTGATTTATTCCTCAGTTGCTTTTATTTCACTCTTAAAGGCTAAAGGCTTGTAAGTTCTACAATTAATTGATCTTTTCCTTCATCTGCAGATGACATCATGCTGGATAGTAACACTGCACACCCTTTTCTTTTGGTATCAGATGATGGGAAATATGTGGAATCTCTTTTGGAAAAACAAGAACTTCCTTACAACATTGAACGATTTGATAATCTGGTAGCTGTGCTAAGTCAGAGCATCTTCTCTAGTGGTGAGCATTACTGGGAGGTCAGTGTAGAAGGGAAGAATAGGTGGACAATAGGACTGTGCTTGAGTTCAATTAATCCAAAAGGACAGGCCCTCTCTGCTAGTCCTGAGAATGGTTTCTGGACACTTTGCCTGAAAAATTGTGAATACAAGGCACTTTCCACCCCCCGTTATCATCTTCATGTTCCAGTGCCCCCCTCAGTAATAGGTATTTTTCTGCAATATGAGAAAGGGTTGGTTTCCTTCTACAATGTAAGAGATTTTACCATTCTCTATACTTTCAATTACAAGTTCACTCAGCCCCTGAAAGCATATTTCTATCCCGGACCAGCCAATGAGAGAAATGACAATGGCCTTACCATCCTCAAGCTGTAAGCAACAGATTCTGTTTTCAATACCTAATCACAGCTGAGTTACCATGAAGGGTCATCCTCTTTGATCATGATAGCATGTGGTTACCCTTCAAGCAGGGTCATACAAAACAGGGGAGGCAGGGACCTGCTCTCAGTGCCCAGTCTTCCTCCAGTCTCTTAAGAATATAAGAATAATACCTTACAATGCTTTTTATAGATTGCTCATACATACAAACCAATCCCCCGCAATGTGTTTTCACTTATTTCTTTTGGATTTAAGAAATACAAAGTCCTCCCATCCTCTCTAGGTTTGTCATTGAAATTCTATAACTAGAGCATTACCTTTCTCAACAAATCTCTATTCCACATTTCTCAACATGCATTATACTAGATTGATAGGGTGTGCTTCAGTCTCATCAATAATTTATTGACTTTTCAATAATAGAGACCATACAACATTCAGTTTTATTATCATCTTTGTGTCAAGACCAATGCCTTGGGCAAAATACGACATTTTATAATATTGAATTTATAATATTGAATCCAATCAACAACCAGACTGGCACATGTTTTCATATAGATGTTATGGTTGTACATAGTCCCCTTCCCAGGTTGTATAAGTATTATGGAAATACATTCTAGTACATTCATACGTGAGACACTATCTGACTTTGAAAAAAAGAATGAGTTACTTGTATGTGTAATAATGTGGATTTTCAGAGATCTTATGCAAAAGAAATTGGAAAAAATACAGTATTGTATTTCCACAAGTATGAAATTCTTGAAGAGACAATTATTAAGGAGTCATGATAATTCAGATAAATAGTTGCTTTGAGGGTAGACTGGAAAAAGTACTAAAATTAATTTTCCAGAGTAATAATGTTCTATATCTTGAAAAGGATGAGGGTTTCCTGAATGTGTGAATAGATCAAAATTCATTTGATGATATATTCAAGGTTATTGTATTTCATTCTACAATTGTGATTCTTTAAGATGGACCCACTATTTCTTTCCTCCTGTTATTGTTCCCTGTTGAAAATATTGTTTCATTGAGCAAGTTCTCTGACCAAAAGAATAAGTGGAATTCAGAGTACCCAAGCCTAGTTCTTAGATAGCTTTGCAGCTTTCATGTTTGTCTTGGGTCACTCACTCTGAGCTATCAGCCACCATGATATGAGAACACTCAAGTCATCCTATTGAAAGTATCATGGACAAAAACCAAGGTCTCTTGCTAATAGCAATGAGAATAAGTAACCTGAAGGGAATAGTACAACCCAATCTAACCAACAATAAATTTTGCCTTTATGAGAAATAGAACCATAGCCTCCTGACTAAGCCCCAAAAACTTGAGCCACAAACATCATGAGAAGTTACTAATGTGTTGTTATTTCTGTTTCAAGTCACTAAGGTTAGAGGTGATTTGTTATTCCAAATTGAACAATATGCAATGCATATACATTTATGTTAAAAGCTAATAATGGTAATAAACTAATACTAATAAAATTAATGGTAAAATAATTTCATAAGTGTTTTCATTGCATTACTTTTTAACAATTCTGAAAAACATTTTGTTGAATTTAAGCTTGACAATGAGTAAATATATTGAAGATAATAAGACCCAGAATTTAAACAATTTTAACAGGGATATATATATATATATATATAATATTATATATCTATATACATATATAGTCCCTCTATCTTCAAGCCAATGGTTATACATTTTAAAAACACAGTTTGCTGAAGGAACCAATGATAAAAAGTTTGTGAATCATGCTATTTTGTCTACCTTGCAAAGACTAAAATGCTGTATTTTAAAATTATTTTTTATTGATTGCATACGTATTATATACATATACATAAATTATATCATTGTCTACTCTGAGATTT
The DNA here is from genome assembly GCA_004024945.1 of Uropsilus gracilis. Taxonomy (NCBI): domain Eukaryota; kingdom Metazoa; phylum Chordata; class Mammalia; order Eulipotyphla; family Talpidae; genus Uropsilus; species Uropsilus gracilis. Next base: position 18,463 of record PVHY01008000.1, read on the forward strand.
TCCCATCTCCCTATCACCCATTAACCATCTTAATCTTTCGTGCCATCCTCTCCCCTGTTTTCTCCCTCTTTACCCTCTCTTGCTCTGTGCTTCAGTTCTATTGGAAATTTTAAAGTTTTCTTATACATTTGTTTAATTTTTTCTATAACCCAGACCTCAAATTATACTACAAAACCATAATAATTAAGACAGCATGGTGCTAGTATAAAAACTGACAATCAGGCCAGTGGAACAGAATCAAGTATCCAGAGATAAAAACACACATATATTGTCAACTAATCTTTGTCAAAGGGGCAAAAAAAAATACATTAAACAAGGATATCCTCTTCAATAAACGATGCTGGGAAAATTGGACTATGACATACAAAAAATATAAACCAAGGCAAATACCTCACACCTTCTACAAAATCTAACTCAAAATGGATAAAAGACTTGGCTGTAAGACCGGATACCATAAAATACATAGAGGAAAACCTAGGCAAAACCCTCCATGAATTACACTTCAGAAATCCTTTTTAGGACACATCTAAGTTGGCCAAAAAAATGAAGAAAAACATAAACAGTTGGGACTACATCAAACTAAAAAGCTTCTGTACAGTAAAAGAGGCAACAACCAAAACAAAAGAAACCTAAACAAGGGTGAAAAAATTTTTGCCCTCCACAAAAGTGAAAAGGGTCTGATAGCAAAGATACACAAAGACCTCACATAACTTAATAAAACCAATGTAAAAAGCCCAGTTAAATAATAGTGAGGAAAACTAAAAAGAATCTTCTCCAAAGAGGAAACACAGATGGCCAATTGGCATAAGAAAAAATCTTCCACATCCCAATCAGGGAAATGTAAATCAAAGCCACACTGAGAGACCATCGTACACCAGTAAGAATGGCCCATATTAAAAAAAAACAAAAACAAAAAATAAAAAAAAACAGACAACATCAAGGCAGATGTGGAGAAAAAGGAACACTCTTATACTGTTGGTGGGAGTGTAAACTGGTCAGCTACTATGGAAAACTGTGTGGAGTGACCTTGAAACAACTGAAAGTGGAACTACCATTTGATCCAGCAATTCCACCACTGGGGATATACCCAAAGGTCACAAAATCTAATTTAAAACGATACTTGTATGCACATGTTTATTGCAGCACTTTTTACAATTGCCAACATATGAACACATCCCAAATTCCCCAAATCTGATGAATAGCTCAAAAAGATGTGGCATATATACAAAATGAAAGATTATGCATCAATCCAAGAAGATAAATTTATGTAATTTTCAGCAACTTGGATGGAGCTAGAAGGAATCATGTTAGTGGAAATAAGCCAGAAAGAAAAAGAGAAATTTGGGATGGTCTCACTTATATGAGCGATATAGGAAAAAATAAGCAAATAGATATAGTTTCATTCTTGCAAATGGCTATTCTTTCCTTGTATCATCATTAACTGAAGTGATTCCTTTATCCATTTTGTGTTCTTACCTTCCATGTCCTAAATTGTGTGTAGACATATATACATATGTACACATGCACATACTATATATAGGGTATATACATATATCCCTGATATACTTGTATATACAATTACATAATATACGATTATAATTGTATTTTATGTAATTGTATGTAGGATATATATACACTATATATTCTGTGCATGCATATGTTTTTATATATATATATAATAAATGTTTTTATATAATAAATGTCTTTGTATATATGTACATAATATATTAAATATAATTTTGTATATATACATAATTTGCAATTATATATTATAATAAATATGTTCTTATTTCCAAGATACTTTATATACATATTTATGCCTGCATTTCTACTCTATTACATGGAGCTCTGTTTTTATTCTAATATCATGCAGTTTTGATTTCTATAACTTTGTTTTTATTTTGAAATTGTGTAACGTAATACCTCTATTTTAGCTATTTCAGATCATTGTAAGTTCATTCAAATTTATAATTATGGGTTACTTTTTCAAAGTAGTATGGTTTTATAATTTTAATTGCTTTAAATATATATATATTAATTTTGGTAAAATTGATGTCTTTTTTCCTTGCATAATTGGTCCTACCTTTTATTTATTTCTCATGGGATTCATGGTTTCTTGATCATTGGTGATATATATATATATATATATATATATATATATATATATTCAATTGTAGTTGATAATGCAAAACAGTCTCTCAAATTCTACCAATTTACCCTCTTAGTAATTACATTACTAATACTTAGAAGAAAAAGATATTGAATACCTTTCAGTATTTGGTGCTAGGATTCAAACCACCTCATAAGTATTAATGCATATTTTTATAAAATTTCAGTATAAAGTTGACATCTTAACACTGTTAATTTTCCAACCAATGAGTACAAAGTGTCTTTCCATTTTTTTGTGTCTTTTTAATTTTTTATCAACAAGACCTTAAATAGTTCTCATTGGAGAGAATTTTTTCCTTTTTGTCTACACTTATTCCTTGATATTGTATTGTTTTTGAATTAGGTTCTATTTTTTTTTTTGTTTTCTTAATTAGTCTCTCTAGAAATTTGTTGTTTGTGAGTAGAAATGAAAACTACTTTTGCATATTGATTTTGTAGTCTATAACTTTACTGTACTTTTTTGTTTCTAATAGAATTTTAATGGTGTTTATAGGAATTATTTATGCATAATATCTACAAATAGCAACAGCCTTACTTCTTCCATGATATTTTGGATACCTTTTCTGTCTTTTTCTTTTCTGATCTGGCTAACAATTTCAATAATATGTTCTCTTTCAGTCCATGTGTATCCTGACCCCTGAAGTGAGTTTCTAGCATATAGTATATAGTTGGGTTTTATTTTTTGATTCATTCAGTACTATGTTTTTTTGAAGATGTTAATTCATTGAGAATTTAGATGATTATTGATAGGTATGTGTTAATTGACAATTTGCTCATGTGTTCTGGCTTTTTAATTGATTCCTCTCTGCTCATTCTGTTAATTTCTTTTCTCTTTAGCCTTGAAATTTGATGGCTTTCTTTTGTTATATGTTTACAGTCCTTTTTCATTTTCTTTTGCTCATTAGCTGTAAGTTTTACTGCCTTGTATGTATAATGTTTTAAGTTGATAGTGATTAAAAGTTAAACATATTTCAAAACTTTATATTTTGTCTCCATTATATATTTTTGATATCTCATTTTACATCTTTACATGTATTCCTTGTCTATTTAGATTTAGTTAATTTTGCTTTTAACACTTTATGCTGCTTTAAAAATCATAAGTCCTCAATGTGGGTACAAAGAGACACCTGTGCTTGGATGTTTACTGCAGCACTATTTATAATTGCAAGGTCATGGAAGCAACCTAAATGCCCCAAAACAGATGACTGGATGAAAAATATGTGGTATATATATATATATATATATATATACACACACACACACACACACGATGGAATATTATGCATCATTAAAAATGACAAATTCGACAATTTTATAACAACA
>PVHY01008000.1:22054-64236 GCA_004024945.1 Uropsilus gracilis
GGGGGGGTAAATCCCTGGGATTACAATGTTGTGAAACTTATATATAAATAAAAAAAATCATAAGTCCACTAACTTTACTACACATATACCTCTTTTATCAAGATTTTGTTGGTTAGTACTATTCATTTTTAGATATTTTAGAGAGACCCCTTTTAGTATTTCTTACAATATTGATTCAATGGTTATGAATTCTTCAGCTTTTACTTGTCAGGGAAACTTTTTTTTCTTTCAATTCTGAATTTCAAACACTCCAGGTATAGATTTCATTATTAGATCTTTTTTCCCTGTAGCACTTATTGTATGTCAAGTCACTCTTTTCAGGACTGCAAACTTCCTCTTGAAAAAACTGCTAATAACTTTCTGGAGTACAAGTTGAATGTTCTTCTTTTACTGTTATTAAAGTTCTTACATTGTGTTTATACTAGCATTAGCTTTAACTTTTATCTTTTTTTTATCTTTTTAACCTTGACATGTCTTGGTGTTGATCTCTTGGGGTTCCTCTGATTTGGGCTTCTCTGGTTCCTGTCCTTGATTTTTGTTTCAATCCCCAAATTGGGGATGTTTTAAACTTCACTTCCTGATTTTTTTTTTTTTTTTTGTTATTTTACTCCTTTCATCCTTTTGGGACTCCAATAGCATTAAATTTATTCTTATTACTGTTGTCCTAGAAATCTATATGTTTTCCCTTTTATAAATTCTTTTTCACATGGTTTTCACATGGTTAGTTTTGTTTCTTTGTTGTTCAACTCCCTAATCTGCTGCTATGATTCATTCAGTTTGCTGTATTGTATTATTCATTTTACTTTTCAGATCTTTAACTTCTATTTGGATCTTTAATAAAAATTTCTAATTTATCCATCCTTTCCTCAAGTTCAGCGAACATCTTGATAAACATTAGTTTGCAGTCATCATCAAGTAGTTTGCTGTTTCCATTTTACTAAGGTTTTTTTTCTGGGATTTGTTAGCTCATTCTGTTGAGGATCTTTCTCCTGTTTGGCCTTCTTCTCTGTGTCTGCTTCTATGTATTAGTCAGCAAGACTATCTCATCACTCAAGGGAAGGATTGATTTTGTGCAAGTGATGCTCCATGGAGTTAAAAAACTCAGTTCCCCTTAATCAACTGTGATAGATACTCAAAGTATGTTTTCTGGATAGTCTATACTCACATACTGAATTTGAGGGGAGGCTCAGTGGGTGAAGTTGTCTGTGTTGTGCCCTGCAACATATATGTGCTTCAAAGGCCTAGCTCAACTGCAGCATGTGGCTGTGGTACTGGAATGTGATGTGTGGCTGCATCACAAGTGTGGTCAGAGCTCTCAGTGGGGCTTGTCCATGGGTTCTTGTAGCCTAAAAGACGGTCCTTATCTGCACAACTATTAGGAAAAAATGTGTAAAGTTGCCAAAATTATGCCCTCCAGTGTTTCTGACATGGGATAATTTCAAAAGTTTTCTGACTATCAGGAAGACTTTGTATGAATGGAAAATGGAATTTCTCCACCTATGATTCTGGTGCTCTTTAGTGTTAATATTCTGAATCATTGACTAGTCTGCATGCAAAACCTTTAAAAACAGGTTCTCCATTTCCTCAGTTCTTTGGTTCCACTGGGCTTATGTCTTTCTAGTCCTTAATGCCAGTTTTCCAGGGCTTGTCTTCACTGCACAGGATTGAAGGGTTGGAGTGCCTGTTGCAGGGAACAACCCTCTCTTGACAGCTCAGAGAAAAGTTCCATACCTTCAAGAATCTCCCAACACAGTACCCAAGGTGTGATTTCTTCTTTGGCAAGATGTATCTTTGTCTCAAGATGTATCTGTGTCTTTCAAGCTGCCCTTTTATCCTTTGTTATGAAAACTTTTTTTTTTTTTTTTTTTTTTTTTTTGCTATGGATGCTTTTTGCATCTATTCTTAAGTAAATTATTCCACGTGAATTTGTATCCTTGCTATATTCATGGGAGAAGTGTCAGGTTTCTACACTACTTTCTTGTGGACTTATTAAATTATTTAAAGAGATAATGACACCCACAGCAAAATCAAATTATATAGATATATAGATTTAGACTTTCAAAGGTGATGAAAATACTGGTTCATGTTAAGTTTATTTTCTTTTCTTTATGTGTGTATGTGCATTGTGTAGCTAGGAGATCTTTGTGGTGTTAGTTTATTTGCTTGCCAGCCTCAGAAACCCAGAGGATTAAGGGACTAGCTGTGTCCCTTCACCTTTCACCTCCATCCCCAGTATAGCCAAGGGAACTCCACAGGCTCTATGTGAGACTTACCTTTTTGATTATGGTGGAAGCTGCCAGGTGGATGAGGAGGTCCAAGGGTGGCACAAACTTGGGTCAAAGGGATACCATCTCTGGATAGGTTAAGATGCCAGTGGACGAAACAGTCACTTTGGGAGTACATTTTTTTTTTTTTGCTATAAGATCCAAATAATATACTACTAGTTGCTAATTAACAAAGGAAAACTCATTTTCAACAAAAACTTGGAGGTCGATGTCTATGACAGCTATATGTATAATCACCCAAACCAAGAAGAAACCCAAATATAACTTCATGAGTTAAGTGTGTGACCAGAGATGGCCCATCCTACTGTGGAGGCATCTTGAGCTCTGAGGAGGAGCAGAGAGTAACACCAGGACATCACATCACCCGAAGGCAGAATGCCCAGTGCAGGAAGCCTGATGGAGGATTCCATTTGTATGGCTTATGCAAAAGCTGAAAACTCTAGTGATGGAGACCATGTGGTTGGCAGGGACTGAGGCGAAGAAGAGGGTGAGCACAAGGGGTCAGAAGGGCATTTGAGGGATGTGGGAAATGACCTACATCTTGATTGTAATGACATTCAAGGCGGTAGGACTCTGCACAACAGTGAATGAATGTGGGCCAACCACAACTAGATTTTGAAACATCAAGTAGGAGAAAGAGCAGTTTTCAATTCAACTTTATATTGAGATGCTCACATGTCTAATTTCAGAGGTAAGATTATATAGTCTAAGATCAGAGGTCATGAGGATGAGGACAGAATCAGACAGTGAGGAGATGTTAGAATTTGAACCCAGAAGTCAGGAAATCTTAGAAATGCAGGGATTAAGGGGAAGGAGGAAGGTGTTAAAAGGGATGTAGTTGCTGCTCAGCAGGTCCTGGGTGATACCAAATGTGGCACCCTGAAACCAAGGGAAGAGATGCTTCCATGGCTTCTTTCCCTGGCTTTGGAGGTGGCGACATAGGTTTTGGGGACCTCAGTCAGTCCAGAGATGGAAAGAGGCCTGGGATCAAATATTCCACTCTAGCCCAGTTTCCAAGGGACACTGGGAAACCTGGCTAAAAGCTCAAATGGACATAATTGTTATTCAAGCCAGGAGCCTTTTACAAGAGGGAGGAGATATGATTGATAATAATCACTAAGAATTTCTGTATAGGGGAAATAGGGGCAGAATTGAACAGTCGAGCAGCTAGACATTCAAAGAGGACCCTTGTTGTAGATACTGCCACACAGACAAGGTCCCCATATGGTTCTACTTACAACTCCCCACACACACACCCCCACCTGACACACATCTAATGAACATAACTGACTAGTGCCATATAGCGTCTGTACACAACTCACACTAGTAACATAGCTCACATGGTCATGCACACACACATACACAAACACACACCACACACACTGATTTCAGTCCCAAATTCATCAACTATCACAGATCCCCACAAACAACATGTTACACAAAGTGAGATATTCAAATATAAAAGTTTTAGAGAGTGATCTACATATAGCAACCACCCCCACCCCCCAATTAGGCAGGTACTAAGGGCTTTAAATAATCAACACTGTGCAGATAAAAGAAAAACAAATATTTTCAGAGTAAAAATGAAAATTAATATGAGAGAGAACCTTCTGTGGGAGAGTGGCCAACCAGCTGCTTTCTCTGTCAACTCTACCCATTTACCCTGAGATCAGACACAGCTTATATGTACAATTATCTTTAGGAAAAAAGGAGGAAAGGAGGGGTGCACATTAGGCAAACAAAACATCTGGCAATTTCCTGACAAAATGAGATTTATATGCTTTCCACTCAGGGGATCATCAAGTCTGAGACACATGCAAGTTATATGTGAGGATGGCGAGACCATTAAGAAGTGAACATATATCTTAAGGAAATGCCTGATCAGGCTATACAATGCAGGATGCTCTAGGCTATAAGGGCTTCTGGTTTGGTGGATTCCTGCTGACTAATGGTAAAAGGACAGGTCTCACCATAGAGCATATGTCTTCTCAGCAGATTTCCTGACCTGATTTTTTAGCCTCTACAGTTCATTTTTCCTTTGTGACCAAACTTGCTAACTTTATTTCACAATAGAATATTAGATGAAGAAAAAAGATTGATGGATTTTCACACATATGTGTACACATACCCAGATGGAGTGAAAAAGAGCATCATTAAATAGCTGTATACATAGACAGACAGCTACAGAAAAAAAGAAACTGGCGGACACAGATAAAGTGGAAGATAGTTTGAAATATATTCACCCTCAAAAATAATCAAACAGCTGTAAAAAGAATATAAACTGACATTAACTGAGAGATAGAGATAGACAATACACAGAAAAACAAGCACTAACAGTAATGAAGAGATACATGTAGATAAAGTAGCAACTACAGAGATAAACACTAAAAAGAGAGCTAAACATACAAAAATATACATTAATAGAATTGGACAGATAGAAAAGAATAAGCAGATAGGCTTATTCTATAGTGAATAAGTGAAAGAGAGGAACTGTCAGTCAAGCAGAGCAAATTAGAAAATTAGAATTATCTATTTATGTAGAAATACAGTGAATAGAGCAGACATATAGACATATAAGTTATAAAGTCAGACTAACATATAGGAAGACAAACAGACACACACAAAAAGACAAATGGAAAGATGTAAGACAGATGGAGAGTCATATAGTTAGGTAGAAAGGTAGTTCTCCATCTTTATATATAGCTCTATATATCTATAGCTATCTTGTAACTTTCCTTGACAAAACCTCTACGGAAGTTTCAAGCATTTCATATCTTATTTTGGCTTTTTTGTGTTACAGGGGAAACTTCCAAAAATTGGGTCCCTGAAATCTTAACAAGGAATTTCAACTTACACCAACAGAGAGCAGAAAAGCATTGGTCACTGAACTGTTGCTGTCTGGAGAGTGAAAGAGAAAACTCCAGGCATTCTGAGTTGTTAGTTCTTGTACATTTTTTTTTTCTTTTGAAGAATATCACTATTTTTATATGGAAAGTTTTTCTTTAGCTTCAACACTTTCCTCTTAAAAATAAAAGAATCCCAAAGCTTGGAACTGGATTACTTCACCCTTTCTCTTCTTATCTCCTTCCAGTTCAGAATGCCTGCCTCTCTTGATGGCCAGCATCCTTTAGGATCTATGCTTAGGCTCTACACATTCCTGCTCAGCACAACCTCCTTTGTGGCCTTTACCTTTTTTAGAACATAGGCTCTGTGTGCCAATCATAACCACTCTGTCTCTCATCATAGCACCCCTTTCCCTGGGTATGTAAGGGGACTTCTGTTCTTCCTATACTGGGTCACTTTGTGAGACTGATGCTTTCTGTGTTTCTTTCAGACTGTCTTTAGGTTTTAGGTACATTAACCATCTTTACAGAAGTGTCGTTAACATGCACAATGAAACTGGACATCTGGTGTCCACACCTTAGCTCCCTGAATAATAGGCCCATTTGGTTTATTAATATAATTTGAGGCCCTGAAGGAAGTCCAAATTTCCTGGTAAGCACTTTACATCTTTCAGTCTTATCATTCCTCAGACATTCTTTTCTTTTCCAGCAATGCCTATTAGAAACTTGGCTAATTTATTCAAACCAGAGAGGGAAAAATAATAAAACCCACTTAGCATGATTTCTTTGGAAGTCCCAATGGGGTCAAAATGAATAGTGTAGATGGTAACAGAGAATGATATTACCACTAATAAGTGCATTCTTTTCTCACTATAGTGCATGGTTGTTAAATTCTTCATTCAAAATAAATTAATTTCCCAAAGAAAAATTCTGGTCATTTGGAAAACAAATGACTAGAGTATGTCTAAACTAGTTACAATGATGATGCTGCAGTAACTAGATTCTTCATTCAGTACTGGAACCAGTTAGAGGCCCATGTATTTATCAATAACTAACTCGCAGAAATAATATGTCTCCAATGTTACCTCAGACAATTGTAAGCATATCTTTACATTTTTAGGACTCCTATTAAGTGTTCTTACTAAGCTGTCCTAAATAGATTTAGGCAAATAAAATCTTTATAAAGAATCAAGACCTGAGGACTGAACCCAGGGAAATGTTCCAGATAACTCTGGGGAAGCTGTTCAATCTCTGAGCTTCTCAGTGAGCATAACATATAGTTCATAATATGCAATGTTCCTGGAATTTATAGAATTTATAGAAGAAAATCCTGGAAGAAACCTAGTAATATGTTATTCTGATGTTGTTCAAGGAAAACAAAGAGGATAGTTAATATTTATGCTGCCTATTCAGGGACTTTTGGTAATTGGGATTTTTTTATCATGTCGTATCTCCTGTAGTTGACTTTCTTTGAAGTTACAGATTTGTCTGGAGAGAGTAATATTCAAAACATTAGTTTTGAAAAATAGTAGTATTTTTTTTTCTAGTTATAGTTCAGGGCTAAACCCACTGTGTGCTGAGTCTTGGCTCACCTTTGGTGGAACCATGGGGAACTACCTTAATTGTAAGCTCTGGTTAAAAATAGGAATAGACAGACTCATGGAAATAAGATCAGGCATGTTTCTCTTTATGTGGGAAATTATAGAAGGAAGGGATCCCCATTAAAATTAGTAAACAGAAAACACCTGTCTCCATAAATGTTATTTGTTATTGTAGCTAGAATATTGGTGAATGCAAAGAACTCAGAAGCAAACATAGGATCCAAGTCTGAAAAAGATGCAAATAATATCAGACTTAGAAATCTTAAGGCTCCCTGTTAATGAACACCTATTCCCAAGAAATCACACTTGCATTTCCTACCAGCACACTTAGCTTCTGCCTGTTTGTTTCTGAACCTGCAATTGATACAAACCCTCTCAAGTACTTTGCATTTCTCATTCCTTATTATTTTCTTTGCAGTAGTTTCTTTTTAATCATTATGTTTTTCTATATTTGAATATATATAAGTATATATATATAAGTATATATATATATATAAGTATATATATATAAGTATATATATATACTTATATATATAAGTATATATAAGTATATATATTCAAATATATAAGTATATATTCAAATATATTTGAATACACACACATATATATATCTTTTCTAATATATTGTAAATTTGTCTTACACAATTTTCCCCTCAGTCCTGGTGATATCAGCAATGCCATATTGTGGCCCCTCCTCATAAGTTCAGTCCCCAACTCCTGGCTTAAGTCTACATGTACTGAGAACCCAGCCTTTGCCCTTTGGTCCTGGATGCTTGTGGGTGGTCCTGAGGCCTTTGTGTTCATTTGTGTTATCTCAGGGCTCATATGCATGTTTCCAGGTCTCCTTTACTCCCAGTCCAATTCCCTGTGTGTACTGGTCTCTTAGATTTAGTATGGCTTTATTTCCTATGTGAACAATGAAGTAGCAATTAATAGAGTGTCAACTATATATTGACTAGTCTCTTTGTAACCTATCTGATGGCCAATCATATATAGTCAGAGGTCATTCTGTTAAGATCTGAAAAGATGTTCAGGAAATATGGAATGTGAGCACATCATTGTGTAAGAGTAGCATTTGGTAAAATTGTATAAGCACATCAAACAAATTGTTCTGTTCTCAAAATTTTCAGGCACTAACCTTTCAGTTTGGTAACAAAGTTCTCAGCATTTGGAGGGAATCAGGTCCTCTCCATCACTAATGGGAGAGCTGCTCACCAGGGCCCTGCCACCCCTGTAGCAGCTGCTGGCCAAGCCCATAGACCCAGCCCTGCACAGGGACCTTGTCTTATTTGTCCTGTTCATCTCAATCTGTGGAAGAAATTAATGTCCCTGTGTCACATGAGGTCTGGGGATCAGATGAGTAGTAATTGATGACTCTACAGTCAATACATAGATGGATGAGGGGACAGTTGGCTACAGGTAGAAGTTTGTTTCCCTAATTTCTTCTCCTGGAGCCACTCCTGTGACTCTGTCATCTCACACTGCAAAGAGGATTTTCAGATGTAATTCAGATAACTTGTCAGTTGACCTCTGGTGGGATATAATCCAGAAGACTCAAACCACATGAAACCTGTGTCACTGGAAGCAGAAGGTCAAGTTACAGGTGTCAGGAATTGACTTGAACTCTGAGTCTTAGCAGATCTTAGAGGAACAAGTTAAATGAGAGCTAAGTCCTGTGATTACTCAGGTAAGACTGTAAGCTGGAGGAGGTGCCAACTCTCTTTTCGATTTTTCCCATGACATGGCAAACCTGATGAGTCAGGTGGAGCATCGCAGATGTAGGTTCCTCGCTTTGAAAGGTGAGAGGGGTCAAGGGTGGGTGTAAGGGGGCCGAATTCTACTCTAACAATGCTGTTTCTCACCTCATTTCTCCATAAGAGGGTAGAGGCTGTACTGATGGACAGGGAATTAAATGGAGAGAGAAAGAGTCAAAAAGACCCCCAAGCTGAGTCTGAATACTGCCAGGAGGGTGTAGCTGCAGCACAGTCAGAAAGACAATGAGAGGGCTATCTCACAGGGAAGCTCTCTTTGCTCTTGGCAACTGAAAGTCCACATGCATATGTGAGGCTGAACTGTGGGAAAGTATCAGAAAGTATGAATTCATGGAAGTCAAGACAGTCTGTTTCTTAGCACCCATGGGACTAAATGAGGGCAGCATGAGATGAATTCCTGGGGGAGAAAAGTGATCTGAGAATTAAATCCCGAGTGAAAACTAATGCTGAGAGGTTTGGGAGAAAAGTAGAAACCAGTCGAGATAGAGAAGGGAGGTCAGAAAGAACTCACAAAACAATAAACTAACAAAAAACAGAATATATTCAGTGGAAAGTAGGTGGTGGGAACATTTCAAGAAAGGGAGGGCCAAACGAGAGATGCAGCCATTAGGACTCAGGCATCTTTTCTCAGTGATGGACTAGATTGATGGAATGCTATGAGTACACAACTCTATACATTAACAAAAAAAATCCAGGAATTTAAGTAATTATATTGTGACATATATTATACTTCCATAGGACCTTAAAAAAATATTAGCTTACATCTGTCTTACATTTCCAGTACATATTCACCAATAAATAATTTATTATAATATATAAGTTTTATATTTTGTTGCATAAATGATGACAATTTACAATATCTTTTTTTTTCTATAACATCCCATAACTGATGAGATTCAAATGCCCATTTTCTAGAGAAAGGATATTTTGTAATATATTCATATGTTTTCAAATTTCTTAGCACTGTCAACAGGATGAACTTAAAATAGAAACAAGTGGATCTCAAAAACACTATTTTGAACTAAAGAGAATGACATCAAAGCACATTGTGGCTTATTTCATTTTCTTGAAGTTCAGCAACCAGCCAGAAACAGATCCATGCAAACAGACATAATATTTAAGAGAGCGGCTGCATGTGGGGAGGGTTAGGTTCCTACTGAAATGTCACAGGTGTTGTTTTCTCTGTTAGTGAACAGGACTGCCATATTGAAAGACCTGTTGGACACTGTAGGTGCATATTACATTTCAAATACTTGTGCATCTGCACACTTAAAATCGACACATTTGATTATATTTCATTTTCATTGATATGTAACTGGAGAATAGGTATCAGAGCAGTTAGATCAGTTTACTGACAATTCTTCTCCCTACCCCCATTGAGCATTAAAGGACTCATAGCCAGTTGCCGGTGGGGTTCCAGGTGGAATGTTGGGGTGTTTCCACCTCTGTTGTGGCTGCCCCTCTAAGGGTGACTGCCTAGAGTCCTATGGGAGTTGCACCATGGAGGGGCTGCTGTCGTCGGTTGTCTGTGGAGCTGGATTTCAGTCAGATCCCCGAGAACACAGGTGAGGTGGGGGTGAGCCCAGTGCCCCATGTCCTGACTCCCCTCGAAGATGGCAAGCGCAGTCGTGGGCATGTTGCTGACCCTCCTCTCCGAGGTCAGACTGCCACAGGCTTCTCATTTGAAGGTTTGGTTGAAATGACTAGTGAAACCATTTGGTTCTTAACTTTTGTTTTGTGAGGGAAACTTTTGGGATGCAGTACCTTGTACATGTATATTAAACCCATATGGTCAAATTATTTCTTTAAATCTTTTTTTATTTTATTCATTTTCTCTTTGGTTGATCTGTACTTTTGTGAAAGCGAGGTTCCCCAACCACTATCATGTTGCCCCAATATCTGTTTGCAGATTTGATGACTACCTTATATATTTGGTGCCCCTCCATTTGGTGATTCTATATTGATGATTGACTTCCCGATGTATTGTTCCTTTAATTATTATATAATGTTCATCATTTTCTTGTTCCCATTTTTGGCTACAAATCTATTTTATCTGATGAAATTGTAACTATCTCATATTTTTAGGTCCTAATTGCTAAAAAGAATTGTTTTCCAGTCTCAGCCTATATTTATTTTTGGAGCATTGCTGCATTTACCAGATTGCAGAAAGTCTGTTTTCTGACTCAGCAAGTCACTCTACACTTTAATTGATGAATTCAGGTCATTTATATCTAGGGTTATCACTGATGTGTGACAGTCTGTTATTGTTATCTCATCCTAGGTCTTCTGTTTCTATTTATTTCCTTATGTTCAATGTGGATGCTCTTCTCTTTAGTTTTCTTATGTGATCTTCTTTCAACATTTCTTGGAGTGGAGGCCTAGTGTTTGCAAATTTCCTTAGCTTCTGTTTTTCTGAGAAAAATGTCTTTTTTCTCATATATGAAAGAGATCTTGCAAAATAGAGTAGTCTTGACTGCAGTTTTTAATCTTTAAGTGTTTCTACTCTGGTTTTGAATTCTCACTTTAGTTATTTAGTAAATTCATAATGTTACTAGTATTAAGACTTTATTCCAAAGTATTCTATAGAATTCCATCATATGGATATCCTTCATTTTGAGTAGCTATTTATCCACTGATGAACATTTCAATAGTTGCAAACATCCTTACTATTACACATAGTTTTTATGAACATTTCTGTGTATGATTTTGTGTACAAGAGTTTTTTGTGGTTTTTTTCTGGAATAATGTCCAAGAAATACAGTTACTGGATCAAGAGGTTTTTACACGTTTAGTTTTTCTAAACTAAGCTGCTGCATTATTTCATATTCTTATTAGCATTGTATAGTTAATCTGATTTTTCTAAATCACTATTAGTAATGGTGTTGTTACTCAAAAAATAAATTACAGTTGTTCCAATAGATATGTAATAATATCTCATTTTAATTTTATGTTGTGTTTTCCTCATAACTAATGCTTTTTTTAGTTGTGTATATACACGTATTTGTCATCTGTTTTTACACTTTGGTTACCCTATAGCAACCATAAACCATGTCTGTTTATGGAATTCACCATTTTTAAAATTATATTCTTTTTTACTATTAAGATTTAAGGTTTTAAATATTTTGGCCAAAATATGCAGAAATATTACTCCGTAAGACTTGGGAGCGAAGAGGGAAAGTAATTCCTTTACTGTAGTACATCCCTACTAATATGTCTATGGGATGTGAAAGATGAGATATCTTTGCAACTTTTGCACTTTTGCACAAGTCCCTCTCTATATTATCTGACACTGTTAGTATTTGTCTTGTATTCAGTATAAAGATACAATAATGACTTTAGACTGTTTTTCCCCCAAATTCAGAAAAACAGATCTAGAAACTGAAATTAACTATTTTGGGTCTTATTTTTTTTCATGTCATAGGGTGTCTGATTCATCATGTAATCAATTATATACTGCTTTAGATTTCTTCCTTATTGAAAGTTTTATTATGTAAAATGTTGAGGCAGTGTGCTCAGAGTTCACCTCCTGCTTTCAGTTTTCAATTAGGTGTTCTGAGGAACTGGATTTCTGTTTAGGAATTTTGTTCAGTGTTTTAGGAAGAGTTTGAATTTAAGTGAACCAGACACCAGGACTGTGACCCATTGGAGTCTGTGGGAAGTTGGAGGTATGATTCTCCAACACTGAGACCCAGAGCTGAGATGAAGCCCTTGTGGACGATGTTCAGAACCATCTTGCTCTCAGTCCTGTTTCCACGGCCAAGCATAGATAAGTAGGGAGGCGGAACAATTACTTTTCTAAACTAGCAATCATTTTATTCCACAGAGTGTTCTTATAGCTTCAGCTCTTTTAATATTTCATAGACCTGATAACTTTAGACTATATCTCATGTATCCATACTTCTTTCTATTTCTGAATGTTTATTTTATTTTATTTTGAACTGGTGAGGATAAGATAATATAATACAATATGTAACACATCAGTGTTTATGTACGTAACATAGTTTATATATCAATATATATACCAATATAAAATATGGACAAAATGAAAATGATATCATAAGTTATTCTCTTTGTTATTCTTCTTGGTTTTACAAATGCTGAGCCTACAAAAGAAAATGTATGTGCTGCCCAACACTGTCAGAATCTGGAGTCAGAAACTCTAGGATCTCAGAGTCGTGTAGCGCCCACTAAAATTCACGACCCAGGCACAGAGTATTTGAGTGCTCTTGATTTTAACCAGAACTCTTTTGTTTGATATATGTGTTTGAACACTTCAAGTTAAATATCTGTTCTTTATGGGAATTTTATGTTCACATAGGGTTGACTAAAAAATGTATCTAATTGAGAATACATCCTTTTGATAACAATAGATTGGTTTAAATAAGTATGAAACATTGCATTTAAATGAAAAAGTAAACAGTGAAATAACATTATATCTTAAAAGAAAAAAATCATATTGATTTTAATGAAAGGAATTCTGTTAGTGAGATGTAGTATCCCTAACCCTGCATATTCTCAGAGCTATTTTCTTAATCTTCAGCAGCTTCCTGCCAGTTAGATAGGTATACAGGAAGGGGGTCTCTTAGCAAGGTAAAGGCCCTAATAATGAATATTCTGGGACACCAGTATTACTTGAAAGCAAAGGATAGATATTATGATCAAATTAACATCATCAGTTTAACATAATTTACTTGTAAAGATTAGCATAAAGATAGGCAAGAATAGAGAGGATATGCTTTGATTGAAGGAACACTGGAGCCCCCCCAGGCAATAACTCCTGGTCACTCTACACTAGCTTGAGTCAGATGATGTTGATTCCCCAATATACATCCCCATGCATATGCTTTCCCTACAAGCTTACCCATCTTTGATCTTTCCCTTGCTTCTCAATAAATACAGAACTGCCCTTAGATCAGGGCTGGACCTAGACCTAGAAGAAGTCATGGTACAGTAACTCTTAATTTCTCACTGTTCCATCCCATTGGAGTTTTGAGGAATCTTTTATCTTCCTGCACTGTCCCAAAACTATGGTCCTTTGAGGCTACAATAAGTTACAGATATCTCTCTCTATATATATCTGTATATCATATATTATATAGATATATATCTTTATATCATATATATGTATATGTCATATATACATACATACATACATATATATACATACATACATACACACACATATATATATATATATATATATATATATATATATATATATATATATATATATATATCAGTGAAATTGCAAAGTGCAAACTGGCCCAGCCACTACGGAAGATTGTGTGGAAGAACCTCAAACAATTCAAAGTAGAAATACCATTAGATCCAGCATTCCCACTACTGGGAATCTACCCAAAAGATACAAAAACACTAATCCATAAGGACACTTGTATGTGCATATTTATTGCAACACTATTTACAATTGCCAAGATATGGAAACAATTCAAATTCCCTAAAACTGATGAATGACTGAAAAAGATGTGGCATATTTACAGAAGGGAATATTATGCATCAATCAAAGAAGACAAACTGTGTCATTTGTGGCAACATGGATGGAGAGAGAAGGAATCATGTTGGTAGAAATAAGCTAGAAAGAAAAAGAGAAATATGGGATAGTCTCACTTATATGAGGGATTTAGGAAAAACAAACAAGCAAGCAGATAGATAAGAAAAATATAAAACTGCCAAAATATAGAACTGAAACATAGAGCAAGAGGGGAGGGGGAGGAGGGAGAAAATAGGGAAGGGAGAGGGCACAAAAGACTGAGATTGTTCATGAGTGATAAGGTGATGGGAGAACTTCAGGTTAGACAATTATGTAATATTTATATATATACATATAGACAGATATATGTGCAATCAATAAAAAATAAAATATAGAAGATGTATATATAGATGTATATATGTGTGCATTATGTGTATATATAATACATATACATTTATGTATACTTATGTATATACACACAACACACAAATACATATATATCTTACCAGGGCTAAATGTCATAGTCTAAAAGTGAAAATTTTATCTTTGAACTTTGTGACACCACTATTTTCATTTAGTGAAGTAAACTGTTCAAAAGAGAGGTTTAAATTAATGTATCTCACAGTATCACAGAAAGTCTCATTCCATGTCTAAATGAAAAATCCCAGAGACTAGTCTACATTACCACTCAATGGATTACTACTTAGTAATAAAAAAAGATAATGCATGCCCTTTTCAGCAATATGGCTGGAACTGCATGGAATTATACTAAGTAAATTAGCAAGAAGGAAGAAGATAAATACCAGACAGTGTCACTCATATGCACAATATTGAGAAGCTGAACAAAGATTCGGACAAAAAAAAAAACCAAAACATTAAGACCAGCTTTTGAAAGCCTACCATATTACTGAGGCATTCAGAGTGAGACAGGTAAGGACAGGGTGGGGCTAGAGTACAGAGGACTTTGAGTTGAGGGCAGTATGGTGACTATACCTGAAGGAAGAGGTCCTCTATTTCCAAATGGTAACAATAATTTTAAAAAGAATTCTACTCAACTTGCCTTATTGCTTAATATTCACCTCCCTGTTCTTGTTTTCCAAGTCAGGTTCAGATAATTGCAAGCTTTCAATCACTAAATTGATTTGCAACAATTCACTATTTCAACAAATGTACACCTTTGAACATACAGTGCCATATATTCTTGTTTCGGTGTCTCTTTGAGATTTGGATGTACAATAGCTTAGAGAAAAGTTAAATTGAAGCTGGAGAATGCTAATTTTCTGGGAAAGTTCAGTGCTTCAATATAGGTTCTGAGTTTTAGAGTTCATTCCAGTTTCCCAGTATCAGTATAGCTTTGATCTTTGATTTTGTTGTAAAGTAGCCCCTGGACACAGTCCTGAGTATCAGGTCTAATTAACAATGAGCCTAATAATCAGCCAGGACTGTTCCTCCTTGGCACCTCCCTGGCATCCATCTCTAGCACCACATCAGGGCAGAGAACAGTGGTGACATTCAGGTAAGAGGGGATTTTATGTTCAAGCAGGCAAAGATGTGAGCCATACATCATTATCTGCTGGTTTCTCTAATCCTCTCCTGAGAGTAACAAACACTTTGAATAAGTACCTTGGGAGCTCTACTTTAAGGCAAAAATTTAATCCTCCGTGTCACTATGATCTAATATATGTGATATGGAAGTGCCTGGCTACTCCCTATTCCCCTGTGAGTATTTATCTGCTTCAGTGTTTACTTAACAATTGTCTTGTGACCAACTTATGATCTCTTTTTGAAAACGTTCCACATGCCTGTAGAAAGAGGTACATGCAGAGGTTTTGGAGTAGAGTGTTCTTAGATTTCTCCCCTTTTAAGTGATGATTTACTTATTTATTATCTGTTTCATTGGTCTGTCCATAGTTGTTAGTGGACTGTTAAAATCTCCCAGCACAATTGTGTTGTCAATATCCCTCTTAGTGTGTTAGTAATTTTCTTATATATTTTTGTATTTTCTCATTCAGTGAATATATTTTTGAGTGCTATTTCTTCTTATCATTAGTCCCTTTATCAAAATGTAATGTTAGTATCTATCTCTTGTTACCTTTTTAATTGGAAGTCTCATTTTATATAGGCAAGGTATTTCTGACTCTAAATTGATTATTTGCCTCTAAGATTGCCTTCATATTTGTAACTTCAAGTCTATATTTGTCTTTGTTGGTAAGATATGTTTCTTGTAAGGAGCAGGAAGTTAAACTGTTTCAAAATCCACTCTGCTTTTCAACTGAATTATTCAAATCATTTATCTTTTTTAGCTTTGTTCTGTTTTTATATCTTTCTTTTATATTTTGTTTAGGTTCCATTTACATTGTCTTCAGTTCTATTGTTATAAGTTAGTATCATTGCTATTGATTCATGTTTGAAGATACTCTAACATTAATATATGACATAGTATTTATGTTGCTGGTGGATGGGCTGTTCTTAAACTTACTCTGATGGGCCTCATTGTTAATATCCTCCTCCTCTGTGTTATTTAAGTGTCTGTTACTTCTATTTTTGTATTATTGCTTTATAATAACCCTTTTAGCTCTTTTTTTCACATGTAACTTGATGTTGATAAATTCTTTTAGTATTTGTTTTTTATTGCCGCTCCTTATCTTTCCTTCTCTCTTGAAGGTTGAGTAAACTTGCTTGTAGGGTAATAGATTCTAAGTTAAAATATTTTTTCAATGTATATTCTAAATATAATCTATGGGAGAAGTTGTTGGCTTTCAGCGGAGGCTTTGGAAGATGGTGACTGGAAAAAAATTCACAAGGATGTCCACCAACCATGGATGGTTGGAGAGCAAATTCAGTCAGCTCATACTCTGAATTATTTTTGCAATCACCATATATGTATACCTGTGTCATTTCATCTTTATCACTCTTTCATTGGATAGTGGTATTATCAATCATCCCTCTTCCATTAGATAGTAGTATTATCAGTTGTCCTCACATCAGGGTGTAAAGCAAGTGATGTTAAAAAAGCCAAAATGCTTGTCTCCCTTGTAGGGGAGCAAAATATTATTCTAAGTGTTTCCTAACTTTACCTTTGGGAATTCTTCTGAATGTAGGGTGCATTTTGCACTCTCTATATATCTAACATTACTTCTTCTCTTATAGGGATCCCAATGAGATAGATGCTATTTCACTTAAGTCACCCCAAAATGTTCCTACATAATTCCCATTTTTTAATACTTCTAAACATTTGTTGTCCTATCTCTGTTCTCCAATATGTCCTTTCAAGCTTCCTAACTTTTCCCTTTGCTTATATTTGTAAACTTTTGATAACCTCTATTTTATATTTTATTTTGTGCAGAATGCTTTAAATTAATTAATTATAAATTGAAACAGTCTCATCTTTTCTTGTCTTTTATTCTGCTCCTGTTTTACATCACTGTAAAGTAAATACAGTTAGTTGGGCTGATTTAACTTCATTGGCCTATATGATTGTCACCTATATTATCATGTCTTTTTAATGATTGTGTGTCTCCATGGTTGTACACATGTGTGCGTATGCATAACTGGGCCTTGGAGAGGCTAAAGGGATGCAGATAGCATGCAATATGAGAGCACATTAGAGAGACCATGAGAGAGAGAGCACAGGATGAGAGAGAACTAGAGAACACCAGAGAGAGAGAGCTCAGATAAAGTATGAAGATGACTGGGTATTTGCTTGTCTCCCCTCCATCCCACACTGCACCTCCAGCCCCAGCCCCAACCCTGCTCTGGCCTACCATATTTGTCTGTGTAATTGCTAAACCAATTAAGAACCTATGCAGTTTGTGACCATAGGTGACACTGCAGTCTCTAGAAGAGATTTGGTACTACAATTGTTAAAGGGTATCTACATTATCATAGCAATAATAGCAAAAAAGAGATACTTCCCTGTTACTGTAGAATTATAAATTTCAAGATTAGAATTCTTGGTTTCCTTTAAGAAGAGGAGGAGAAAGGAGAATAAATTTTTGTGATAAGATGATTGACAAGATGATAACATTCCCCCTCCCCCAAGAAGGAATGGGGAAACAAGGAAGAAGGATATGAAAAGGGATTAAGAGAAAGAGAAGGAATTCAGTCATTTTGGAGGATGGATTTGAGTCTAGCAGCAAGGATGAGGCAGCCAGCCCACAGTCTTGACCCAAGGCCTTGACCCAAGCTGTTGAACTCATGACCTGTGTGTGTGTGTGTGTGTGTGTGTGTGTGTGCTGAAGGAGTCTAATGAGATTTGAACTTAGTGTTGGAGCTTTCTTTTATCTAGTTTGACTCAAATGCTTTAGGAGAGGCCTGAGGAAGATAGATTTCATGTTGGTTTCTATAACTTTGAGTTTTTCTATTGTCTGAAGTAAGAAGGGAGCTGGGCACAGTGACTCATGCCTGTAAGCTTCAGCCTGCAGGTTGAAGCAGCTGGGATTGTGATTCAAATCCCACTTGGAGCAACACAGTGAGACCTAGTCTCAAAAAATAGCTGGGTGTAGTAATCCCAGCCTGTTTCCTGGGAAACTGAAGTTGGGGATTGTTTGAGTCCGTGGTACCCCGGGCAATGTGAGCCTGCAGTTCCATGAGCAAAAATAGTGATACCTAGTCTAAAAGAATAAGTAAATAAAATTTTTAAAAAATAATAAAGTAAGGAGGATACCACAAGAAGAAGAAAACATCATGTTTTTGAATACATGCTTGTGAAATCAGGTCAGAAAACATACAAAACAGGGTATTTAAATTTACAAATGGGAGCAGTGGGTCCTTTAAACTCAGCTACTCCTTAGATTCACCCCAACCTGCATAAGCAGTAGCAAGACCACACTAACCTTAAGAGGTGGTGAAAACATATTTACTTATTAAAAGACAAAATTGATGAAAATAACTGAGTATCTTACCAAACAGTTCGGTCTCTAGTCCAAAAACTACATAGGACTGTAGCAGCCAAAGCATCCACAAAATGGCAGCCATCTCACCTTCAAAACAAGTGAAGAAGCCAAGATAGCACCATTGGTCCTTCCTCCAAAGTGAGAGAGTCAAATACAATGAGGAAAACCAAGGTGTTTTCAATTCTTCTCCAAAAGGCACAGCTCTGGCATTCTTTTGACTTCAACTCTAAAGTGATCCAAAACCAGCAAAACTCACTTGGTTCAACAGCAGCAATTACTTCAGAATTCTCACAATGAAACCAGCAACACAGCAAGTTCTCTTCAGTTCTCCAGACAATTTCCAAGTTTTCCAGCTTCAAATTTTAACAAAGTTCTCAATTATCAAATTTCCAAGTCAGCTTATACAAGTCATAAGTTTCCAACATGCTTCCCCAGGCTCTTCACTAGCTCAGTGCTAGGGAAGGAAGCCCACAGTAGCTCTGAGGTCTCCAGCCACCCTGTTGCTCCTCTCTACTCTGTTGTTCTATGCCTTCTCTCTCAGTCTCTTCCCTAATCTCCTCAACCTCTTCATCTCTTGCAAGAAGGCTTAACTTCCCTTCTCCAAGTGTCTAATCACCAGGGCACAATGGCTGCTATTGTAATGCATCACCACCAGTGCTGGGGTTCATGAACCCCCAAGTTCACCAAAGCTCCCCTATCATAAGGGTTAATATTAGAGGAATGAGGATGATGCTACACACTGAGGATGGGACCATGTCATTCTGTCTTTAGTTTTCTGAAACCAGATAAGATAGTGAAATGAATTTGTCTTCATTTACAGCATGAGCCTTGCCTGGTTCACAGTGGCTTCTAACAAGGAAGGATTTTAGGCTCCCTTTTATAACCTGTTTCATTATTGGGGACAAAGTTTGGGTCTGTTAGTGGTGGGATAACTAGTCTTGGGCTCTGACTTCTGATACAAAATGTGTCCGGGCCCTGCTTCCCTATTTAGGGTCAAAGTGATCAATCTTATGGCCTGATTTCCATTGTGACCATATCAGTTCCCTTTATCTATTCAAGCCTTCTCAACCTATCTGCTGGGGAAGAGGTGGGAGCTTAGAATATAACCTTAAGTGAAACTATGACATGCCAGATTCTACATATCATGGTCTACTTTTATGTTTTTGGGAGAGTGAGTATCAAACTGGTTTTGAGAAGGTGAGAAGAAATAGTACAAGATGAGATATCTTCCCTGGCAAGGAAGAATGGGGAGGGGGTTGGAGACTCTGCTGGGATATAAGAAACTGTATAAGTATCCCCCCACATATTCCCATTTTGATAGAGCAGCCATTCTTAGAGTCAATAAATCCAGCCCCCACCACACTGATCTTTCAGACCTCATTGTTGGCCTCCCAGAGATGGGAAGAGCTAAAAACTGGTGAAGACGCTGAAGCACATTTTTTGATGCACGTGTTTTTCTCACCAGATTCTTATCTTTTGAAACCATGAAACCAGATAAAGTTCTCCAAGAACGGGGACACACACACACACACACACACACATACACACACACACACGTGAATTGAAAGAGGAAAGTTTAAGAAGTAATACATCAAAAAAAATTTAAAAATAAGAAAAGCAAGACATCCTGAACTTCAAAAGTCCAAGGTTGGGTAAAGAGAGATTACCAACATGGTAATCCAAGATAATTATTTTGAAAGCTTTCTATGAACCTCAGTGAGCCCCACCAGTTCTTAACTGTGACTGGATGAAGTCACAAAGAGGAGAGACCTTCTTTATGTGACTTTGCCTATGACCCAGGCTGAACAGCTGTGAAGCCCACTTGGAACCTGTGTTGTGCTATCTTAATGATACTTCCTCCTCTCCTCCTTGGGACCAACCCAGCTGCCAATGCTCCCCACTTAACCCCCCACCCCCACCCAGGTGGGCTTGTCAAATGACCTTCTGGCTTTGAAGTTAATTTTTCATGAATTTTCATAGTTTTTTTTTTTTCTTGTAAGTCTTCCTAATTCTCTATTCTCTCCCTAGGAGATTCCTCTGTCTCTGATCTCCACATCATCTTCGCCATTTTGTTCAGGGTACTTTTCCAGGTATTGAGTGGCAGAAAAATGCATCTTGGATAACTTTCATTTAGAACTTTTAAGCACTGAACAATAATTTGATGAGATAGCTAGCCTACTTTTTGTCTCATTGATTCTGCTTTCCTTGTTTGTTGATAAAGTCCATTATTGTTGTTTCTTAAACTTGTGTGGTCCTTCACATGTGTACACAGGTGAAGAACTTAGTGACTGGGCACTATCCTTGACCAATTTTAGTGCCCCTTTCTGCCCAGTATTAGTTTTGTTTCTTAGTTATCGTATTGCTAAGACATTTAAATAAGACAAAGAAGTTACTAAAGACAGAGAGTAAATAGTGGATTTGTTGTTAATAATACAAGTTATGGTTTATATGCACTACCATCAGTGTTCTTGTTTCCAAGATTACAAGTAAGGATAAGAAACAAGCATAGCCAAGAGATCCCTTGTATCAATGAGATATTCAAAGTTTAAACATACAGATCAGGGAGATTTGCTATCTTAGCTTATATTTCAAAACTGGTTGACCCAGCCTCTTAAGAAAGACATTAATGAACTGTAAAACCAACAAAAGTGTTATCTAGTTTTTCTTAAAGACTTTAAATAAGATGTATTTTTCAAGATAGTTACTATCTCATTACTCATTTTGCCTAAATTCAGAAAAAAACAATGTTTTCAAATTCTTATAGTGAACATATGCTTTGATGTATTTTCTAGAATGGGACCATATATATGATGGTCTATTTTTTCTTAAAAATACATAATTTTTAATGGTTCACAATATAGTTCATTATTGGTTATATTATATTGGGTAACGCATGGTTTAAAACAAGGAAGATTTAGTTCCTTCTCAATTTGAGTCTAATGGTTGGGGGCAAATTATCACTCACCGACTCAATTCATTAATCACTGACACAGTTATTAACTACTCATTAGCTCAATTTCCTCATGTGAAAATTAGGATAATACTTTATGACATGGAGTTTGAGACTTAAATACATGGTTTATATAAAATTGAAGTCCAATTCTAGGTAAATGGGAAAAATGTTTTGATAAAATTGTATTACTCTTGGACACTGACATCATGTCCTGTTATTACTTTGATACTACCAATGTATTTGGCTAACTTTGTTTTAGGTCTATTAACTCCTTAGCCTTCTTTTGCTAGTTAAACTGGTTTATTTTCTTTCTCAGAAGGTCACTACTATCTCAGTGATAATTCCATCATTTTATTAATTTCCTCCAGGAAAATTCCATGTAATAGGGCCAAAAGCATCCATCATTGCTTTAGTGGGCAAGAGGTTCAATTGCCCTGTCACCTTAATCCAGAGATGGATGCTCAGAAAATGGAGGTGAGATGGTACCAAGAACATCCTCAGGTATGGTGCATCATTATGTGTTGGGAGCTCTCATTATTTTTGGCCTGCTCTGATAAGATGCTGAATGTTTGCCTAAATTGTTATGGAGAGAACAAGGCAGAATGACCTTGACTTTCTACAGAGCAATCTTTGCCTCCTTTGGCTCACACTTTGGTCTACGGCCATACCACCCTGAACGCGCCCGATCTCGTCTGGCTCACACTTTGGCCACATTTGAGCAGTCTCAAACTAAACTTGCTTTAGCTGGTCTCCTGGTAAAGATATGCTTGTAACCATGTGACCTTGAATCAAATTGTTTTGTTATTGATTATTTTATATTTTATATAAAAGTCTGATGCTAAATAAATTCAAGGCTACAGTCCAGAGAGAAAGGCTGTGAGCCACTTCTGTCAGAGTCTTCTGGACTCAACGTCAATCCTTTCCCTCCCCCTTGGGACCATTCAATCATGTCTCCGCTGGCTCACAACAGTTATGGTTCTTCCCAGGAGTATGCAAAGCAGCAATGTCAGCGTAATAAGGAAGGACAGAGTTTCTGAAGGAGAATATCACCAAAGGGCAGCAGCCCTGAGGATTCATTCCATCCACCCATTTGATGAGGGGGGGTAAATTTGTTACTTTGAAAGCTCCACAGATAAAAATGAAGCACAGTTTGAAATATTAGCCACACATGAGTATCTGGAATGAAGACTTAAATAATTTGTATTGTCAATAAACCATAGTGTCAAAATAGATACTGGATAGAAGTCACTGAGTCTAGACAAATGCTGTAATGAAATACTAGGAATCTTATATGTGAAGTTCATCTGGTCCATCTACTCTGACTTCTTCAGGTTGCAATAGAAATACATTCACACCTCTTTTGTTTCTAAACATAGTTGAATAATGAGAAAATAAAATAGGGATGCTACTATGTCCTATTTAATAAAAAATAATAAACATGCATCTCATTCTATCTTTCAAACCCAAAAGCAGCTAGACTGAGGCAAGATGAATTTGGTTAGCCCACTCTCAACTTGGGATGTGTCTACATGTGACACATTATTTTCTATTCAACTGTGAGTCTTGCTTATTATGATTTGCTTTGCTATGTACTTATTTACTCAGATACCTGAAGAAGTTTGTCATTAAGATTCCACACTTGCTTAGACATTGTTTCCAGGAAAAATACCTGTCTTACCAGGAGAAAGAGTGGGAATATTTGTTGAACATACATTGAGTCCCAATCTACTGTTTCTTTACAAAACTCACAAAATCTGATGGGATCTAAAGTGATGCTTCTGTATTACCTCCCTCACAGTGGAACTTAGGATAAACCTCCCAATCTCTCAGAGGAAGTTCAATAATATTGACTCCTAAGGAAAAATAATTTTCCCTCCAGAATCCCCTTACATGTATGCAAATACCCATGAGTCACATTCAGTTACAGTAGAGAATGTGCTCTACTTTGTACACATTTATGTAACAATAGGTGTGCACACATGTGATTCTCATAAATTAAAGAAGGCTACTGGAAAAAGAATTGCTTTCAATTTTTAAACACATTTTTGTGACAATGTTGCTAACCAGACTCCTTGATTCACATATCCCCTGATAGACTTTTTGTGAACCTCTCTGTAAGATACATTTCTGGTTTTTAGAAAGCCTGCTTCCTTCAACAAGTAGTGAAATTCTTCACTTGTGAGTGTCAGTAATACCCAATGAATGTGACTTCCCTTAAAGCATTGATTAACCCAGGCACAGCCAGGGCTAGAGGAGTGTTGTTCCTTTGTTTTGATCTACTCATCAAGCTTCTACTTATGGGCTCTTCAACCATAGCATGGTTAAGTTCTGGGCATTCCAGGAATAGTGTACCCAATTCTTGAGGTTCCTGGAAACATCTCCCAAGTCTTTGGTAAGACTTTATAAGCAATTTTGATTTTGAGAGTCTGCTGATACTATTGTTTCTCCAGGGATCAAGATTTCATTCCAATAGATTATTGTGATAAACTTTATCTCAGATTCTTCTGTTTTTTTTGTACAAAGGAATCCAATCACTAACAAAAAAATCGGCTTTCCACTGCTCTCCCACTTTGTCTCAATTCTTCAGAATCATGTATTTTCTATCCTGAAGTTATTGGAGCAAATTCCAGGTATCATGCTTGCGTTGAGTTTGTTCTGAACTTCAATGAAGATTAACAGATACACCTTCTAGAATTGACCTTGCAACCTCCTATATCCCACTAGGTGAGATTTCTTTTTTTATTAATTTTTATTTTGTGGATTATATTTTTACTCCTTAGCTAAAGTTTCTGATACATCACTTCCATAATTGTTCAAATCAGAGTTGTTAGATCAGTTCTGCTTTCCACCTAAGTACAGAGACACATATAAAAAAAGATAAAATATGGGGTAAGGGGGGTTAAAAAAAAAATTAATGTAAAAATTATTAAGATATAACCTAAGGCAAGTTTCTTAGCTTGCACGGTGCGTGTATAGCACAATTAGTACCCATGAATTCCACATACTTTTTTTTTTTTTATTGTCAGCACAAGCTGGTACTTGGTATACTCAAGTATACCAGCTTAAAACTCACAAGAGTGGAGAATCAAGGTAATGAGACTTTCTTCTGTACTGGAAACGTTTTCTTCTTTTTGACTCTTAATAAAGTAAATATCTTTTTTAGATAGCTAATTCAACCACAGACAAGGGTGTTTCAGTTTCAATTAAATTTGATCCTGTTTTTAAGTTAGTTTTTACTAGTTATAGTAAGACTGTATTACTATTTATTGAACTTTAAAAGCTCAGGTAGCCTTTTTAATATTTCAAGTGCTCAATAGCTACTGTGACTACTACATCAGATCCTACTTATGTTGAGAACATTCCCAACTTCTCAGGAAGTTTCTATCAGAAATCACTTCTTTAAAGAAAGATTAACTTGGCTATTTGGGCAACAACTAGTAATTTGGCACAGAAAACCACCAACCAATGTGTTCCTTCACATCAGCCCCACAAAGTGCAGATATATGTTCTGCTACCAAACTGATCCATCAGATAAGATGATTAATAATGTTTCAAAATAGAGGAAGAAAAATGAAAACAACTAATATACACATCTTGGTACGCATTTGTTAAATGTTGCTATAGCTCACTTAATTTGCTCTCCCCAAGAGTTTTGTTTTATCGGTGTTTTATTGTGCAACCATGCCAGACCAGGCAGGTTCATTGTTGATTTTGACAAGTGGAAGAAGAATCATGGACCTTTATTAATTCAAAATGTCTTTAATGCTGAGAGAGCAGACCGTATACATAGAAAGTCAGAGGAAGAGGGAGAGTCTAATACTAACAGAGTCAGACAACTGCTGAGCCTCTGGCTCTTTTAGTTAAGTGACCATAATCACACAATGAATAAATATTGCAAATGCAATAATGTAGAAAGGTCCATCTGCTTGCTATGAGCTGTCCTTGTGAAAAAGGTGGAAAATAGCCTGACTTTGCCTCATTTTTCTTACAGAATTTTTAATACTGTACTTCCATAAATGAGAGAATTGAAACTTACAGATTAATGACGAAGTACAAGCTCACTGGCCCATGTATGTGGCAATAAAACTCTTAAAGCAGGGTACTTTCTCCTCTTTTTTTTTTCTTTTTTTCAGACTCAAGCATTGTTCCTCTTATTAATATCAAGCCTGGTAACACCAAGGAAATTAAGCTAACTTATGCATCTATAGAGTGGTTCCCAGAGCCTGAGGTACAATGGAGGGACCTGCAAGGATAGTGTTTGTCACCAGACTCTGAGACAAAGATAAGAGAAGCAAATGTATTGTTTATGGTGGAAACATCTCTAACAGTGGATAAAAATTCAGCAGAAGCCATGTTGTGTCTCGTAAGGAACCCAGTCCTCAGTGAAGAGAAGGAAGTGTGCATTTCTGTGGCAGGTCAGTTCTCTCTATAGTCAGTTCTATGAGATATCACTGCTGGTCAAGAAGGTCTGATTCTAACAGGCCTATGATGAAGGACCTGGAAAGATGTTCTGGTTCATCTATTCATAACTCTTTCATAAAGTTATAGCAAAGATTCAGATTGTTTGTTTGTATGTTTTGTATGACAGAAAGATGACATTATTTTACTTCATAATATTAATGCATTGATGCACAAGGCATTCAAAGGAGGGGGATGAAATATTTTGAGGGATCTTTCAATTTTTTGTAAACTTCTCCAATGCTAAAGTTTAAGGACAGTTACATTTAAATTTTTGGTGTTTCCACCCCCTCATTTGTCAAATTGTTTTCGAGTGCTGGCAGATTTATCTACCAGTGTTGTGACCCTAGACAACTAATGAACTTCCTATACCAAGTTCTCAACTGCTAAATATAGAAATAAGCATCTTCCCCCTAATACTGTTTATGAGGATTAGCTTGTAGTGATATAACAATTCATATCACAGAGAAATTCTTAAACAACCCAGTCTTCTCCCAATGTATACCTTTAACTGTTCAAGGACATAAAGAGAAAGGGGAATATTTCTTTTTATTTCTGTATGAAGTAATTAAGTAATGAAGTAATTACACAACCATCTTACTGATTTTTGATTGAGAGTAATCCTTGAGTGAAATTTCCTTTAGTATCTATTTGAACCAATGTTATTTAATATAAAAACATAGGGATCACATCTGTCATTACTTATTTAAGGTACTACCTGTCAGACATCTCATGGGCTAAAATCCTCACCACAGAGACCTAGACCCTGAGACCTCACAGTCCTATCTTTAATCTTACAATTCCACCTATGTCTCACTCATTTACATAATGTCAAGTTTATATACACAAGTATGTAGAATACAATTGTATAAGAAGGACATATGACAAAGTCATTTTAAAACACTCTAGTAGGGAGGAGAACTGGATGGAAGGCAGTCCCCTTTACATTTGCAGTATTTCATTTATTATAAAAGAAGTAAATGTCACAAATGTGTTAATATATTAATTTTTGTTAAATCTTGGTGTATTTTTTATGTATTCAGCATGTAAAGCATTGGCATACTTTAAGTAAGCCCTCTTGATCTCTCTACACTTAGGAAGAAGAGAGGAAAATAAGAGCCTTTTAAGGGTTCCTGAGAGCCTTTGAGTTCTAGGGAAGGTTGGGTGTGACTCAGGATCTCTACCTTCCTAGTAACACTTCCAGTAGAAAACATTTTGGGATTAATTCCCAGCAACCAAGTCACCTGGTGTCAGATTTGATTTAAATTAGAGATGTCTTTTTCAGATGCCTTGTTCCCTTGGTCCTGGATAGGGGACTTTCTGTTTCTCTGTGTATCCTGGTTGTTGCAAATCTCGCATTCTGTACCTTCTTTGGTGCTTTGATATACTACAGTAAATGGGGAAGAGTATGAAGGGGGAATTGGCTTCATTTGTGGGAAGATCAGAGCCAATAGTAACAAAAAAATCAGACAGAGCAAATAGGGAATCACTAGCATTTAAAAGTGAGATGAAAAACACCCAAAAAGAGAAAATAATTCTAAATACACACTCAAGATCTGCCTCTTTGTCAGACAATAAAAGTTGTCTAGTCAAGGTCAGTGATCTCATCAAGAAAAGAAGGTTTATTTGTGATTTGGCACTAACTGCATGGGTTCAGAAACTAGAATTGTTCATTTGTTTGTTTATCCACCAAGAGATGACCAAATGCTCTCTGATCTTTCTTGTTAACAAAAATCTTAGTTTAGCATTAGGATGTATGCTCTTTTCTGTTATTCTAAATTGGGTGTTTTATAATTTGGGGAGCTTATGAGGGTGTACAGCTCATTAGTATTCAGAACACTATATGTATGTGAGCATAATCAAGAAGACGTTGACAAATTAGAATTATGCTTGAACCTTCATTCCTAAAATTGTACAAGAAAACGCCTCCTTAAGAAGTCCAATTTTCTGTCTCCTATTTTTGTTACATTTCTCTAAATAGGGCTGGCTACTCATAGCCATTGGTGCTTCTGTGTATCACTTTTATTTTTCATGAATACCTTTCTGTTGAAGTAGTACTGCATTGTGCCTTTATACAAATTTCAGACACGTATCATTACAAATCATCATGTATATACATGACATTAAGTTTGCTACTTAAAGTCCAATTCTATCCTACATACAATTCACCCTTTTTGCCCAATTTGTGTAGTCTTTTTCCCTTTCTCTTCTGGTAACTGCTTTATTACCAGTTTTATATTTAAACAATTTTTGTCTGTTTTTTAAAAATTTTTCTATACTCATATGAATGGAACATAATGAATTCCTATTTGACTTTTTGACTAAGCAATATCTTACAGTTCATCCATATTGTTACAAAAGCCAGGCTTTTACCTTCTTACTTATCTAGACAGTATCCCATTTTGCATATATATATGTATATAGCAAATAAAGATGCGACATATATGTGTTATGCATATATATGTCACATCTTTATTTGCTACTTAAATTTCTTATTGAAGTTCATTTGGTTTAAATTTTGTAAGTATAGTATATCTCTACCATCAAGTGTAGCCATCATAGTGCACCCACCATCATAGCACCTAGAGTTCTTCAGAATAGTCCATTGTGCTTTCTCCCCACACTGTGATGCCCCTCTCCTTCTACCTCTCTGTATACCACAATTCCATAATTATGTTTCAAAGGTTGTTTTTTTTTAATTTATTTTTATTTTTAAATTATATTATTGAGGTAACATTGGCTTACAACACTGTATATGTTTTAAAGGTATAGGTTCACATCTCTTCATTTGTTGTTACCCCACCATACTCACTTCCAAAGTACCAGTAACCCTCTATTACAGTCCATTTGTTATTTCCACACCCTTACTCAAAGATCCAGGATTCTGTAGTCAAATTTCTAGGGTTTTGTTGTTGTGGTTTTTGTTGTTATTGGTGGTGCTGGGTTTTTTAAATTTTTTTAAATTTATTTTCTTTTATTTTTTTGTATATGTATTTCATTATTGTGAACCCCGGGGTTTTCTCATTTACTTAACACCTGTTAACCATCTTATTCTTTTTTGCCCTCTGCTTCCCCTATTTATTTTCACTTTCTCCTCTTTCTCTCTTTCAGTTCTGTTGGTTGTTTCTAATTTTGCTTATTCATTTGTTTGTTTTTTTTGTTGTTGTTGTATTCTTCATATAAATGAGACCATCCTGTATTTTTCTTTTTCTTTCTGGCTTATTTCTGCTAATATGAGTCCTCCTAGCTCCATCCATGTTGCTGTAAATGACATATGGCTGTCCTTTTTGTTTGATGCATACTATTCCATTGTGTACATATACCACATTTTTTTCAGCCATTCATCAGTTTGGGGGCATTTGGGTTGTTTCCATATCTTGGCAATTGTGAGCAGAGGTGCAATAAACATATGCGTACAGTTGTCCTTTTGAATTAGTGTTTTCATGTCCTCTGGGTAGATTCCCAGTAATGAGACTGTGGGTCAAAAGGTAATTCCACTCTCAATTGTTTGAAGGTCCTCCACACAGTCTTCCATAGTGACTGGACCATTTTGCACTCCTTCCAGCAGTGTAAGAGAGTTCCTATTGTTCCTTTTTCTCCACATCCACACCAACACTTCTTGTCCATTATTGTTTTTATATGGATCATTCTTACTGGTGCAAGATGGTATCTCAGTGTGGTTTTAATTTGCATTTTCCTGATTATTAGTGATGTGGAGCATTCTTTCATGTGCCTATTGGCTATCTGTATTTCCTCTTTGGTGAAGTGACTTTTTAGTTCTTTTCCTCATTTAATGACTGGGCTTTTTGCTTTGCTTTTTGTTGAGTTGTAGGAGCTCTTTGTGGATCTTTGGTATCAGACCCTTGTCACTTGTCTGCAGGGCAAAAATGTTCTTGCAGTCAGTTGGGTTTCTTTTTGTTTTGTTTACTGTCTCTTTTGCTGTACAGAAACTTTTTAGTTTGTTGTAGTTCCAGCTGTTTATGTTTTCCTTCATTATTTTGCAAGCTGTAGTTGTTTCCAGAAATGAATTTCGGAAGTGAAATTCATGAAGGGTTTTTCCCAGGTTTTCCTATATATATTTTATGGTTGAAGGTCTCACATCCAAATCTTTCATCCATTTTGAATTGATTTTTGTACAAGTTATGAGGGTGTTGTCCTGGTCCATTTTTTTGCATGTCTTGATCCACTTTCAGGTTATTTTTAACGTTTGTCTTTGATCCTTTATTACATTGATTTATATCCCACATATAAGTGACACCATTCAGTATTTATTTTTCTCCTGGATTTTTTTCCTTAGCGTAATAATCCCTTCCAACTCCAATCTTCTCGTCACAAATGACATGAGTATCTTTCATGATCACTGAGTAGTATTCCATTGTGCTTATGTTCCACATCTTGAGCCACTCATTTATTTTTGGGTACTAAGTTTTTTACCATGGCTTAACTACTGTTAACAGTCCTGCAATAAACATAAGTGTGAGCATTGCCTTAAGATTAATGATTTTGTATTCCTGGGTTTTGGATTTTTGTTGTTCTTTTTCTAAGTTCTCAGTTTGGAAAATTAGAACATTTCTTTAGGCTCTTTCAATCCTTTTTTTATTTTATTTTATTTATTTTATTGCTATGAGCTTTCCTCTTAATACTGCTTTTGCTGTGTCTCACACATTTTGGAATGCTGTGTCATCTTTGTTGTTTGTCTCTATGTATGTTTTAATTTCTTCTTTGATTTCCTCTTTTACCCAGTGATCTTCCAAAAGCCTGTTGTTCAGTCTCCATGTAGTGTGTATTCTTATTTTCTTTTCATTGTTGATTTCTGGTTTGATATCTTTATTATCAGAGAAAAGGGTTGGTATTATTTTAATCTTTGTATATGCATTCAGGTTTGCCTTGTGCCCTAATACATGGTCAGTTTTAGAGAATGATCCATGTGCATTTGAAAATAAAGTGTATTCTTTTCCTTGAGGTGCAGCATCCTGTATAGATCTATTAGGTTCATTTGGTCTAGATCTTCCTTTAAAGTTTTTGTGTCTGTGTAGTTTCTGTTTTGTTGATCTGTCTTTTGGTGAGAGTGGCATGTTAAAATCTCCTACCACATATGTATTCTCACCAATATTTGATTGTAGCTCTACTAGTAATAGTTTCATGAATTTTGGTGCTCCCTCATTAGGTGTGTATATGTTGATTATTGTTATGTCTTTTTGTTGGATTGACCCTTTAACCATTAGGTAGTGGCCATCATTATCTTAGTTGAAGAGATGCTTCTGCTTTATTCCTGTGCCACTTACCATGGGTAGTTTCCTTTGTAACTGTAAAGATTATGAAATACTCTGTCTAAACTCCAGGGGACTCACCCTTAAGCTGAAATCCTAGAAACTAAATTTAAATTAAAATACCTAATCTTTCTTTGAATACTGCCTGGTCCCACTATAAGGTATCTTTATCTTTAA
Organism: Uropsilus gracilis; assembly: GCA_004024945.1. Taxonomy (NCBI): domain Eukaryota; kingdom Metazoa; phylum Chordata; class Mammalia; order Eulipotyphla; family Talpidae; genus Uropsilus; species Uropsilus gracilis. The sequence continues at coordinate 53,797 of PVHY01008000.1, forward strand.
TACTTGTTTTGAGCTAGTTAGTTTTTGTTGTCGTTGTTGTTTGTTTTTTGTTTTTGTTTGTTTTTTTTTTTTTTTGTTTTGTTTTGCCACAACTGAGGCAAAAGGCAGAATGCTTGGGACTAAAGAGAAGGACTCACTACAAGTGATTGGTGTAGGGGGCTGCCCTTGTTCTCAGCAAGCAGTAGCCTGGACCTTTATTTCAGGGCTGGGATAATTGGTAATTCCCTGCTGCCTTCCACTTGTGGTAGGGGACAGTAATTTCCATTTGTTCACCTTGAGATACTGTTCTGTCTTGTTTCATGAATAGGAAATTCTATTTTCTGTATGTCTTTCTGGTTTTAAATATCTATTCTCTATTACAGATAAAAATTTAAAATTAGTTTGAATTTATTAGTAAGCTATAAAAGAATTATATGTGACCCTTTTATAAAATGTGATTTGGAAAAACCCAAATATTGAGATTCTAGAATGTTTTCTAGAATTTTTGGTAAATAGGGACCAGTCCAAAATTTAGTGCTTCATTTGAAATATGTACACATCTAAAGTTATAATGTTAGGTATGATAATGTCAGATGTTAATACTTCTATTCTACGGTTAAATGTGTTTAAGTTAAAATAAATTCATGCTATTCAGCAAGAGAGAGGAATTGACCTGGCCTCTATCAACAGAAATATATTTACTTTTTTGATTTTTATACCTAAACTTCTCATGATAAAGTTCTTTCACAGGAAGACTAGTTCACTTATCTCTTCTTGGAGGGAAAGTACTCTTGTTCCCTTGATAGAACTCTATCTGACTTCTTTCTCTCCCTCTGACACCATTCTAGCTAAGGAATTCAGGATGGCATCAAAATGAATTAGTCCTGTACTGGGTTTCTCAAACGTGTATTGGAAATGAGTATGGTGTTAAGTCTCTTTAATGTTTCTTGCTTTTATCAATATATCTACTTGTTGGTTAGTACTTGTCAACCTAAGATCTTTAGTATTTAGGATTATTACATTTACAACCTTCAGAATTTCAATCACAAGAAGAAATAAAGCTACAATTGGTAACTCCATCTTGAATCTGTTCCTTTTTATTATTATTTTAATGGTGACCCATGCCTTATGATGTTAAGGTTTTACTAAGTTTAACAGTGAGCTTGGCACGGTGGCTTGTGCCTGTAAGCTTCAGTCTATGAAGTGGCTGGGGCTAGGGATCACGGTTTGAGTCCTGCTCGGGGCAACATAGCGAGACCTAGTACCAAAAAATAGCTGGGCGTGGTGGCGCATGCCTGTAATCCCAGCTGTAAGGGTTGCGGCTGGACTGAGGCTGAGGCTGGGGACTGCTTGAGTCTATGGTACCCCAGGCAACGTGAGCCTGCGGTTCCATGGGCAAAAATAGCGAGACCTAGTCTCAAAAAAAAAAAAAAATGTTTAACAGTGATAATTTATTAAATATCAGGAATAATTTTATATAAAGTACTTAGCTTTCAGCTTTACTCTTTGTTCCTTATTGTAAGGAAACTGACATTTTACATGTTATGTCATCTAAAGAAAAAAGAAAAGCGAAACAAAAGTGTATTTACATGAAAGTCATCCAATCTAAAGAGATAATAGTATGACAGCTATTGCAATGTATTGAAATTAAAAAATTAGGCTCTTAACTCCAAATACAAGTGAAGTGATATGTGTGTTTAAAAAGAAGGAATGTATTAGGAATTAATATTTTAAAGGTCTTAAGAAGGATTTAATAAGGAATGGGAAAGGGAATGGCAGTGTTGAAGAAAAGAAATTTTGTGTGGTCCTATGACTTGCTAAAGGAGTATTTTAAGTTTTGGTGTTTAGTCTGCAGAAAGGACTAAAGCATTTTAGAATGGTCTTTACCAGCCTGATGTAAAAACTGCTAAGATAATCTTGATATCCTGGTAATCTTTTAACCCCAGCCATGGTCAGTTGAGAGAAATCTAATCCTGTCAGAAATACTTACTCCTGTCAAATAGACATACTCATAAACATCACTGTCACTCTAGCTAATTAAGTATTTTGTAAAAATCTGTACTCGCTAATCCTATAATTAACTCCCCTTGTAAACCAAATTCTAAATTGGTGTAGAAAACAAAACAGGCAAATTTGGGTATATTCCAACTTTAATGGGAATATTGTCATGGAAAAATGGATATAACGTTTCAGTATGTATGGAGATAAATAGGAGTATTGAAAAATATAAGATTTCTTAAAAGTCTAATATTATGATGGGTGATTCCTAATACTGTAATATCCATGGCAATATCTACTCTTGAGAAACTGATCATAAAATCAGGGACTATGTAATTACCTGCCTCTTACTGGGCATGAAGAAGGCCATTCATAAGCTATTGAACTATGATAAACTAAGGCAAGTTACTTAGGAGTCCAATGAAAATTCTACATTATGTCAGGCTAGACTTTTCTGAGACCATGAGAAAGTGCACTACCCTGAACGCAGAAGCTATAAAAAAGACAACCCATCCTAATCAGCATTTAGCATTTAGGTTTGCTCTAACATCATGCAAAAGTTCTAGAAACTGGATTAAGCTCTCAGACCCCTTTCTCATATTTTGAGCATGACCTTCAATGACTACAGTATTAGTGAAAAAAAGGAGAGCTGGGAAAAAAAAATCAAGAAAAGGGCCTTACTAATGCATGGTAACTGTCATTGCCACTGCCCTGCCATCTCAGACTCACTTGAAGCTCCAGGTTCCCGAGGGCATTCAGGACTTCAACCTCTTAATGGACAGTTAGTTTGTTTCTACTGCCAGCAATGGAACACCACAGTCTTGAGTGTCTGAGAAAGCTGTCCTTAATGTCATGCCCTCTTTGCCACTGATGCCAAGTAGTAGCCTGGCAACATCTGTGGTTATCTCACTAAAACAGTTCAATCAGCCATAGTAGTGAGAAACACTCCAATAAGATTCTAGAGTGAGACACCCTTAGGGTGGATTTAAGCCAAGGTCACAGGGAGCTAAAGAAGGGTAGACTCCAGTCTCCAGGAAGGGTGTGTTCCAGCTCTGAAGCCTGTACTCCAATTTTCTAAAGAACTGTTATAGCCTCTGAGACAAGAATGGTTCCAGCCTCCAAGGGAGAAGAGAAAGGCTCTATTTCTGACTTCTTATAAGGAAAGGGGGCCAGCAGCTACATCCAGCAGCTGATTGTTGAGGAAGAGAAGCTGAAACCTTTGAAGAGACTGGGCCTCTGGTCCTGTCGTTGACATTGCCTGACAGGAGTATCAAAGACCTTGGATCTAGTGTCTCTAAGAGCCAGTGGTGGCAACTTCTGAAGACCACTCTTGAGTGTCATTGCTTTCTAGCACTTCTAATGACAGGTTACTGACACTCCACTTGTCTGGTGAAAACTAACTGGGTGAGGTAGCTGTCCCTTTGTGGCTACATTAAGTTCTTTGTTTTCCTTATAAAATAAACTTCAAGGTTATTGGAACCTTAGGTCTCTTGCAATTGCATGCAAAGCTGGAATAATTCATAGTGTCCTCTATCTATCAGGCACTGTCCTTTGATATTTATATTTGTCTCTCTGCTTAGTTTTGATGCCCTGTGTTTGCAGCCATTTTCATTATCATACAGGGCATTAGAAGGAATAATCTACTCCTCAGTAGAAGTGGCCAGTCCAAGCCACAAGCCAGATGGGATGACAAGCTGACCATCATCTAGCTCTGACTATGAAGAAGTTAGCATAGGGGAAGATCTTTTCTGAATAAACCTAAAAGAGAAATAGACTCTCCTATTTATTATCTATAAATGAGCCTTAGGTGACCCTAGAAGTGACCAAAAAAAGATCACCTTTTTTGTTCATACAGAAACCACCTATTCTTTCTTGCTCCAATTTTCTAGAGCTGGTCAACTGTCTTCCTCACTGGTAGAGATAGCCAATCTACATGAGGACACTCCATGCTCACTGCAAGGCCACATGTTTACACATTTTCTTTTCTTGCCTTCCTGACCCATCCTGCTATTAGATAGCACATCATCACTTTCCTCCCAACTAGTCTTCAGTTATGTTGGGAACAGACTAACCAAACTCCATTTTGTTCAAAACCTCCATTTTGAAGCCAGTGTTATCTATGTGACCTCGATGGAAAGTACCTTCCACAGCTGGCTGGTCCAGCTACCTGCTTCTGCCTCCCCTTATTCCTGATTGTTCCTGATTACCATCTTGTCCATCTGATAGATGATGGATGCCAGCATCATCCGCCTGATAGATCAGCTACTTAATTAAGTAGCTGATTAAATAATTTAACTATCTTATAAAATAATTAAAGTAGTCTAAATATTATGAAAATGAGCATTTTTATTGACTGTGTAGTTTTACTTATCCAGTTGTCTATTAAAGAGAAAATGAAGGGTTTGCAAATGTAGCAATATTTTGAAAATATTTTGGTCTTATTTTGAAATAAGACCCTCAATTCTTATAGTTGGGCTGAAATTATATGTATCAATATAAGTTCCTAACATATAATACAATGATCTAGTTTCATTCTTTTGCAAGTGACTGTCTATTTTCCTAATACCATTTGTTGTCTGACTTTGGTGTCAGTGTATTTTTGACCTTATAAAGTGAGTGAAGAAGTCTACTATAGTAGACTTTTTATAAAACTTTGCTATGGTAATAGAAAATGTCTTTCAATTAATCCAGGAATGTTATGATTGGAAACTAAATTGAATATGGAATAGTTGAAAGGTAATGAAAGAGTTGCTTGTGATAAACTTAGGAGACAAAGTGTACCAGCGGCAGTTTCACTTAACAACATGAGTTATGTCTCATGTAGATATCTAGGGCAAATCTCTTCTGTCTTTCAGCTTCAAACACAAAAAATTAGCACAAATATTCATTGACAACTTGAAATTTATATAGGGCCAAAGCCTGATGTCAAATGTATTGGAGTATCAGAAACTGATACTTTAACATCTTTATTTTATTTTTTAAACAAAATCAATAAAGAACTTACTTGGTAAGTTTTATGTTTTTCATTGCTAAATTGAAAATACAGTCTGTATTCCCTTGAAAAACTTCCTTTCTGAAGGTAGCAGAATGAAGGACCACCAGAAGTTAGCTTTCTGGAGTGATAGAAATGTTCCACATTGTAATGGAAATGAAGATTTCATGGATGTATAGATGAATCAAAATTCTTGTGGTTGTACACTTCAGAATGTTGTGTTTCACTATGTGGTTGTCATTTTATAAGGTGGACCCTTGTGATCCTTTCCTCCTGTTATTGTGCCCTTTTGAAGATACTATATAACTGAATAATCATGAAGAACAATATAAAAAGTAGCTTCAAGGGCACCCAAGAGTAGGTCCTAAGTGACATGGTAGCTTTCATGTTTATGTTTTAGGTCATTCTGGGAAAAGTCAGCCACCATGAAATGAAGGCACCTAAAGACTCACCTATGAAGAGTCTCATGGAGATAAAAACTTTGGCTTATGCTAAAATCCATGTGGGTGAGTCACCTTGATGTGAATAGTCCAGTCTAGTCTAGCCAACATTGAACTGAACCTACATGAGTGACAGAACCACAGCTTCCTGATCAAGCACTAAAATGCCTGAGCCATAGACATCCTGGGAAACAACTAATATGTATGATTATTTCTGTTTTATTCACTAAGGTTTGTGGTAACTTATTAACAGCATTGAATAAATAATACAAAATGTATGTAAATTTTATGTTAAAATCAATTGAGTAATAAAATAGAAATAGCTATATAAATGCATTAATTTCATAGGTGTTTTTATGCAGATTTACTTAGCAGTTCCAAAATACGCCTTGTTAATTTTAGACTTAAAAATGAGTAAATATATTAAAAACAATAAGAGCCTCCGTAATTATAGTTGTGTTGAAATTAAATGTATCCACCCGCTCGCTACCCAGGTACCGTGTCACCTCACCTCACCCCGGTCACTAGCCAGTGCGCATCAGCTCGGGCATCCCCCAGACACGCCTCTCGGGCACACCCTCTGAAGCCCGCCACCCGCTTGCTACCCAGGTACCGTGTCACCTCGCCTCACCCCGGTCACTAGCCAGTGCGCTTCAGCTCGGGCGTCCCCCGGACATGCTTCTCGGGCACGCCCTCTGAAGCCTGCCACCCGCTTGCTACCCAGGTACCGCGTCACCTCGTACCACTTTGGCACGGCACCACTTTGCGGTACCAGCTCTGATAAAGATTATCAACAAAAATCTCAGCAATACACAAAAACACTGAATTTCATTCATAGGAAAAAAAATTATATGTGGGCAAATATAAACAGCAAACAAATCAAAACTGGGAAATTAATGACAGCAGGCACACACACAGGAAAGAACAATTCAATATTGAACATTATCAAAGTAATTCAAGTACAAGAATAAAAAGCTCAGAAACTTGACACCACCACAACTCAAACACAAACCGCAAAAAGTCATAAGCTGCCTTCTGGAGAAACTTGGAATTGTGGTTTGTATATCAGAGGATTCCAGGTACATAAGGCCTCCTGCAGAGACTCAAATTTAGCAGTCCATTGGCTCCTTAAGTAGTAAACTGCAGAATATCAGGGCTGACATCCTAGTCCAAAAGAGCAGGTGCGGCTGAGCAACAGCAGCTCAGACAAGGAAAAGACTACTTCCACCAAACAACCCACAAAAACAAGAAGCAATTTAGATGGAAAAACAGAATAACCACAACCTCGTACTGGGCAACATGCCAACGAATACCCAAGCATCCGTCACTCAACACGTAGAACAAGTCTGAAGAGAAAACACGGGAAGGAAGAAAAACACAAACACACAAGCAAGCCCCAAGGGAAGCAATTCCTCACCAAAGGACAAACAATCTCCTGAAAACAATAAGGAGGATAACGAAGAATGGGATAATAACAGATAAAGAATTCAGACACATCATGATAAAACCACTAAATGACATAAGAGGAGAAGTAGAAAAATACAAAAACGAAATCAGCAAAATGAACATTACAATTGTTGAACAGAAGAGATTGAAACACTAAATAAAAAACGAAAGGAGTCACAATTTATAAGAGGAGCAATAGAAGATATCAAAAATGCAGAGAAAAGCCAAGAAAGCAGACAAGAAGAAATTGAAGAATGAATTAGCACACTAGAGGACACAGAAATAGAGAGAATGAAAAAAGAAAAAGAGAGAGAAAAACAAAGTAAGAAGACAGCAGAAAAAATCAGAGATCTATCAGATACTTTAAAGAAAGGAAATATAAGAATAATCGGAATCTCAGAAGGAGAAGAGAAAGACACAGGAAATGAAAGTCTTTTTAAAGCAATAATGGAAGAGAACTTCCCAAATCTGAAAAACGAAATGAAAATAGATGTACAGGAAGCAAAAAGAACACCAAACTACTTTAATGAAAAACAAAACAAAACAAAACTACAGCCAGGCACATTATTGAAAAACTTCCAAGAACCCAAGACAAAGAAAAAATAATGAGAATGACTAGAGAGAAAATACAGATAACCTACAAAGGAAAACCCATTAGGCTGACCTCAGAATTCTCAGAAGAGACTCTCCAAGTAAGAAGAGAATGGAGCCACATCTTCAAAAAACTCCAAGACAAAAAGTGCCAGGCTAGAATACTCTACCCTGCATAGTTGTCCTTCCTGTATGAAGGAAAAATTAGAACCTTCTCAGACAAACAAAGTCTCCAAAAATTTGCTACCACCAAACCCCCACTCCAAGAAATATTGGAAGAAGCCCCAGGACCAAAACTCTTAGACAAATAAGTAGAATATACATAACAAGAAACCAAAGCAAAACTTCAAAATGACCTCTAGAAAACCAACATAGAACCCCACACATCAATAGTCACTCTGAATGTCAATGGTCTAAACTCATCAATCAAGAGTTGCAGACTGGATCAATAGAGAGAACCCAACATTCTGCTGTCTCCAGGAAACACATCTAGTCCCTAAAGATAAACATAGACTGAATGTGAAAGGATGGAGAACAATTCTACAAGCAAACGGTCCCAAGAAAAAGGTAGGGGTAGTCATTCTTATAGCAGATAAAGCAGATTTCAGAATAAAAAAAGTGACAAAGGATAAAGATGGACACTACGTAATGGTATGTGGTTCAACTCACCAAAGACTTAACAATTATCAACATATATTCACCAAATGAGGGAGCATCAAGATTCATAAGACAGCTACTAGCAGAACTGAAATCAAATATTGGTGAAAATACATATGTCGTAGGAGACTTTAACACCCACTCTCACCAAAAGCTAAACAAGGACATAAAAGCTTTAAAGGAAGACCTAGACCAAATGAACCTAATAGATTTCTACAGGACACTGCACCCCCCAAAAAGGGAATACACCTTCTTTTCAAATGCACATGGATCCTTCTCTAAAATTGACCACATATTAGGACACAAGGAAAACCTGAACAAATACACAAAAATCAAAATTATACCAACTTTTTCTCTGATCACAAAAGCATCAAACTAGAAATTAGCAATGAAAAGAAAGCAAGAAGAATATCCAATACATGGAGACTGAACAATATGCTACTAAATGAAGAATGGGTAACAGAAGAAATTAAAGAAGAAATTAAAACCTACTTTGAAACAAATGACAAAGAAGACACAAAATTCCAAAATGTCTGGGACTCAGCAAAAGCAAATCTAAGAGGAAGGTTCATAGCAATACAGGCCCATATCAAAAACCAAGAAAATATCCAAAGAAAAAACCTCATATCCCAACTCAAAAAATTAGAAAAAGAACAAGAAAAGCCAAAGCCCAGAATAAAACAAGAAATAATAAAAATAAAAGAAGAAATAAATAACATAGAGACCAAAAACACAATCCAGAAGATCAACAAAACTAAGAGCTGGTTCTTTGAAAAAATAAATAAAATTGACAAGCCCCTTGCAAATCTCACAAAGAAAAGAAGAGAAAAGACCCAAATAAATAGAATCACAAATGAGAAAGGAGAAATCACCACAGACACAAAAGAAATCCAAAGGATAATCAGAGACTACTATGAACATCAATATGGAAACAGATTCAACAATCTGGATGAGATGGACAAATTCCTGGAAAAATACAACTACCCAAAATTGAACAAAGAAGAAATAGGAGTCTAAATAATCCAACCACAAGCAGTGAAATTGAAGCAGTTATAAAAACTCTCTCTAAAAACAAGAGTCCAGGACCCGATGGCTTTACAAATGAATTCTACCTGACATTCAAAGAGGAAATAGCACCTATACTATTAAAACTCTTCCAAAAAATTGAGAAAGAAGGGGACCTCCCAAACACATTTTATGAAGCAAACATCACACTCGAACCAAAACCAAATAAGGACAGCACTAAGAAAGAAAGCTATAGACCAATTTCCCTAATGAACACAGATGCAAAAATTTTAAACAAAATACTAGCAAATCGAATCCAATGATGCATAAAAAGCATTATTCACCATGACCAAGTGGGATTTATCCCAGGGGCACAAGGATGGTTCAACATCTGGAAATCAATTAACATAATCCACCACATCAATAAGAAGAAAAACAAAAACCATATGATCATATCAATAGATGCAGAGAAAGCATTTGACAAAGTCCAGCATCCATTTATGATAAAAGCCCTTGAAAAACTGGGGATCAAAGGAACTTACCTCAACATAATAAAAGCCATCTATGACAAATCCACAGCAAACGTCATCCTAAATGGGGAAAAACTAAAATCCTTCCAGTTAAGATCTGGAAGTAGGCAAGGATGCCCACTCTCTCCATTACTTTTTAATATTGTTTTGGAAGTTCTAGCCAGGGCAATAAGACAAGAGAAAGATATAAAAGGGATACAAATAGGAAAAGAGGAACTGAAACTATCATTATATGTGGATGATATGATTCTATATGTAGAGAACCCCAAAAAATCCACAGAAAGATTGCCTATTTGCTCTGTCTGATTTTTTTTTTGTTACTATTGGCTCTGATCTTCCCACAAATGAAGCCATGCAAAAAAATGAACCAAGAAAACTCCCTTACTCCATGTACAAAAATCAACTCAAAATGGATAAGAGACTTAGAGGTCAGACCTGAAACCATAGCATACATAGAGGAAAACTTGGGCAAAACCCTCCATGAAATACAATTCAGAAACCCCTTCCTGGAATCATCTGCAGAAGGCAAAAAATTGAAGGAAAACATAAACAGATGGGACTTCATCAAACTAAAAAGCTTCTGTACTGCAAAAGAGACAACAGAAAAAACTAAAAGAATCCCAACTAAATGGGAAAAAAAATTTTCGCCCTTCACAAGAGTGATAAGGGATTAATAACACAAATCTACAAGGAACTCACACAACTAAACAAAAACAAAACAAGATGCCCAATCAAAAAATGGGGAGAAGAACTAAAAAGACACTTCTCCAAAGAGGAAATACAAATGGCCAACAGGCACATG
>PVHY01008001.1:0-64107 GCA_004024945.1 Uropsilus gracilis
TTTTTTTTTTTTTTTTTTTTTTTTTTTTTTTTTTTTTTTTTTTTTTTTTTTTTTTTTTTTGGTCAGGAGAGCTTTTGGTATTTGAGGTCTTTGGTTATTTCATATGAATTTCATTTTTTGTTCTATCTCTTTAAAGAATGTCCTTGGAATTTTTATATGTATTGCACTGAATATGTAGATTGCTTTTCAAAATCTTATTAATGAAAAATAAACTACTTGCTGCCAGAAGGCAGTTTTATTTTTTGTTTTTTTTTTGTTTTGTGTGAGTGTGTGTATTTTGGTATCTGGCATTTTGAAACTGAAGAAAAATGACTTTGCTTATCCAGATCATTGTTTTGCTCTTTTAATGCAGTTCAGTGACATTTGACATTTCAAAGATAAAACTTTCAATCACTTCTCACATCCTGAAAAGATATTTTTGTTTCCAAAACCAATTTCATCATTGACAAAAAATTTCAATATTTATTTATTCTAAGGGGCAGTATCTCTGAGGAGCTGTTTCTGCATGTTTAAGAAAGAAATATTACAATAGTTCTACCTAGACAATACATTTTTAGGGTTTAGAGATTTATTTTAGCAGACATTGATATTCCCCTAATATATGAGATAATTAAAAAGAGTGCTCAGAGGAAGTTTATGAACTTAAACATTTATATCTCCCCAAAAGTTGTATGTTGAAATGCTAACTCCAAAATAATGGTATTAGTAGATAGTGCCTTTGACAAGTGATTAGGCCATGAAGGTGGAATCTTAATGAATGGGATTCATTAGAGAACATCAGAGAGTCCCTTTTCCTTTCTACCATGTGAGGACACAGCAAATGATAGTCCCCTATAAATCAAATATTAGGTCTTCACCAAGACATCAAATATCAAATATGCGACACCTTTATCTTAGACTTCCCAACATTCAGACTTATGATAAATAAACTTCAGCTGTTTATAAGCTACCAAGTCTATGGTCTATAAGATATACATTATACTGTGCGTGTATGTCTCTCTCTCTCTCTATATATATATATCATATATATATGATCTATAGTATATAGAAGTGCAAAAAGATTAAAACTGATGAAAATTTCAAGTATTTCTGTAAAGTATTCCAAACCATCATCATAAATGGTGCAATGAAATTATTTCATTAAAATGTTTCAAAGAAGGCAAAGTGTTACAATGTATCTGTAGACAGTCTTAGACAATGTCCTTAGACACTAAAAGAAAACAGAAACTGTCATGTCTCTCTCAGACTCATCTAAGTGTTCCATTAAAACAGACATGTCTACAAACATTATTAAAGAAGAAAGAACAAATGAAAGCAGGGGAAGTTTGAATGCAATTCTATCAAGCCTTTAGAGTCTGAGTAGCAATAGTCATGCTGTGTATGGGCCTCTTTCTAAATTCATTGGCAGTAAATACATTAGTCCCAAGAAGGGCATGGATAGAGAACAGATTATATGGAAGGATAATTAGTAATCCCTAATATGTCAGTACAATGTTTCACAATTCCCTATACATGGGTAGACCTTGTTTAGCACTGAGAACATCCTTTTATTATAAGAAACAATTACTTTTCAAGTATCATAGAGTGGTTATGCCATATATTCCACTTTCCCTTCCTTTATAACCAGTTAATGTGTGTCTCTAGTTATTTGCTGCTTTTGTCATTTTCACTTTAAATGGCACTTATAAAGGTATTGCTATTGCTTTATAAAATTTTTATTTCCACATTACTCTTTGTTTTCCCAAATCATTTACAGTTAACTATCTAAAAGCTTTTATAAAAGGAAAGCTCTTTCATTGAGCTATTCTAAGGATTTAAGGCAGTTAGTCCACTATTAATTTTTAAAGTACTTGTGCTTCTTTTACTATTATAATGTATAATGTTGTGACTTCTCGATTATGGTAATAGGGAAACTATCCAAAGTCTCATACTCACCAAGCACACCATTGTCCAACCTGCCACAATCCATGCATTTACTCATGGCAATAAATTCAATCGCATTATTTCAGTTATGGCAGATTTACACTTACTTGCTATCAGTCAGTACATTGACTTTAAAATTTGGTTCAGAGTTTTTCATTACCTCTGTGGAACTTCCCTTTCACTCCTATCAGAATTGGCCTCCATTTATACGTGCCCTCAGTCCTTACTTTCTAATAATAAATCTCAAATTCATCAACCCCCCTTGTCAGGTCTCTCATCCATGGGCAACAGAGCATTCACCTGTTATGCCCCCGAGCTGTGGAATTCCCTGAACGGAACACTCCTCTCTAAATCCCTTGAGCTTTATAAATCCCTTTTTGAGTCTCACTTATTAAAATTTGCTTTTAATATTTGATCTGTCACTGACACATGCTGTAGGCTTGGCTGTTATAAAAAGAATATATAAGAAGAAGCAAAGTATTTTTATTTTCCTCACCATTTGTACAGAGGACTGAAATTTCCTCTGCTTCTTTGTTGGTGCTTTACATTTTTCATCATTCTTTCCTCTTTTCATTACCAGCAGGAAAATCAGCCAGTAATCTTTGGTCACTAACCAAGGTTTAAAGATTTCATGGGTTATAGGATTATAAATAAACTGGCCACAGTATCCTTAATAACTTTGCATCCTAGAGATTGGTATAGTTTTTGAGACAACATGGAGTTAGGAGAAAACCAACTCCTTCCTTAGAAGCTACCCTCCTCCATTATCTGTCCAACAGAGTAGTTTTCACTTCTACCTTTATTTCAATTAACAAATATGCTGACTTAACTGCACTCATTTAACAGAAGAAAACAGGAAACTATATGTAGTTGCACCAAAGGACATGCAATTTTGGTAATGTTATTATGAAATAAATAACAACAAATCCCCTGGCATAAAGAATCCAGTTTCAAAGTACACTGTTTCACCACATAAAAGAATACTTTTGTCTTCTACATAATACATAGTCCAGTCCCATATATACCATCGGTGTTTCCAAAATGTAAACCATTAAATTAATGGCTTTTATCTTAGCTCTATAATTATTTCCAACCTACTTTGGAAAGGATATGATTTTCTGTTTCCCAACGCACAAGAGTATACACAGTTTTACCATCATTTTGTCTCTCTTCTACAGCTGTTGATCAGTCTATCGATTAGGCTGCAGTAGGCTAGCTGACAGTCAGGAAAGGGCATTATATCCTGGCACAATTTCCCTCTAAGTGTTTAATGTTCTTTAAACCTCTCATTCAATTAAATAGCACAAGCCATTATACACAAGTGTCCCACCACAGAAAATTACAAGCTCATATCTGCGAGATACAGAGAAAGGGAGGCAGAAAGTAAGTTAGTAAGACATTGTCTGTATGTTTGGTAAATCCTGTGGAGTTTAGGGCTCAAGGTTAATATCAGAGTGCCAGGCTATGGAATTTAAACAGCAGGTAGATTTCAATAGTGCAGAATAAGAGAGAGAACACAGGATAGCTTGATATATTATTCTGTTATTTGATACGGATCCTGTGTAAAATTCAGCATTTCTTCTGAAACATTTTGAAGATGACTTAGACCACTGAAAATAATGGCAAAGTTAAGCTTTTATTAAGGTAAAGGTAACATTACTAAAGTAGGTGACCTGATTTGATATCACTATCGGGCAGAGTTTTGAGAGGTTTGATGTATTTACAGATATAAAGGAAAAAAAAGTTTTCTCTGTGGAAAAAAAATGATCATATAAGACACAGTATTACATAAACATATGAAAATAATTTTATTATAATAGGAAGACAATGGATTTTACATAAAAACAAAGCTTCAGAGAAGTGCAAGCTTCTTTGTACACATTTGTTCGGAAGGCACATAGCTGCTGAAACTGTTGTATGAACCTTTGTGCATTGCAAATTTACCCCTCTACCTGATGTGAAAATGCTCTTAAAATGAACAGGGAAAGAAAAGTAGTCTAATGAACCAGTTTCATCATCTATTCAGGGCAACACTGGAATGTATAATGATAATACCACCTTTTGATAACTTAAGAATGTCTAATATCTAAACCAAAGCCAATAAATATCAATTTTATAGCTTTCCCTGATCTGAACTATTTTTCCAACTAGCTTTATGAGTTAAACAATGCTTCCTCATTTTACCAAAAAAAAAAAAAATGAGTCCAATAAGACATTAAGTATTTTGTCTGGATGACATACAATCACTAAGCTTATCAACAGGTTTGGAGTCCAGATCATATAAATATAGAAAACTTAACCATGATACAAACTACCAATTTAAGTCATATCATAGTATATTTTTGTTTTTTTTCCCCTAAGGTATTACATTATATCTATAGAAGATGGAATCAACAAACTTACAGAAGGAAATTAAAATTGCTCATATCATTTTACAAAAAAAATTTAAAAATATTTTGAAGAACATATTTTCAGGTTTTATTTTTGTATGATTTGTATGTTACTTGTAACTAATTTTTCAATGAATAAGTTTTCTACTTAAATAGTATTTCCAAAACATAATTCCTAATGTTTATATGTACATTCTATGCACCACAATCTACACAATATATCTTATATTTTTAATAGTTTCCAACTTTCTTTCTTTGCTATCATCCAAAAGAATAAAATACCTCTATCATTAAAATTTTATCATTCCTGAGCATTTTGAATAGTTTTAACAATTTATTATATCATTCTCTACAAAGTGTTATTAATTTACATTTCCTAGCAATAGAAATAATACCCATTTATGCCCACATTAACCAATAGTACTATTTCAAAATAATGAAATGTACCAAATTGACAAGACAGAGTGGCATCTCAATGATATTTAAATTTTCTTTCTTTGATAATGGACAAATTTTCAGTCATTACTAATGCGTTTTTATTTGCATTAATTTGCAATATCTTCTGGTATTCAAAAATATTGCTACCTTCCATTTCTTACCTATTTTTTCTCATTTCATCACTTTTACTTAATATCTTAGAATAATCTAATCATTTGTAAATTTCATATTTTATGATTAAATATCTCAATCCACTTTATGATTTATAGAGAATTTTGCTTTTCATGCTTGGAAAGCATTACTGTAAAACATAGATTTGATAGATATTCATCATTTTAAGTTTTTATGGTTTTGCTCTTATACTTAAAATATTAGTCTACAAAAAATTATTTTGCAAGAGGTGATTTCATTAAATAATTTTCACTAAATCATGAACCACTTGACCCAGCTTTGTTCATTGAATGATTTATACTTTCCCCATTGATGGGAGATAAAACTCCATATATAGTTCTATAATTGTTATATAGAGGTCTGAATCTGGTTTTTCTGGCCCTTCTCCTTGATCAACTGCATAAATAATTTTACTGACTACTAAAAAGTCACATCAGATTGATGCACTTATAAAAATTAATCACTTGTCTTCCTATTGTGAATTAATTAGAAAATAAAAATTCTCAGAAATTTTTAAAGGATAAGAAATATCAATAATAAGAAACTCACTTGCACCCCAAATTATAGAATCTGAATGGTGACATTTATTTTGAGACATTTTTAAGTGTGTAATTGAAAAAAAATCAAAACTGATGACAGACAGGCCTGTTATTTGAATGATGATATTCTAAGTACTTTTAAAATAATGTATAAAATAGTATAGTCACACAATGTAAAAAATTGTTCCAATGAAATGATTTTGAATAAGAGTGAGGGGATATAAAAAATACATGAAACATTCTACTAAATTCACTACCAATTTATGAGCATTTCTAATAGCAGATGGATTATTGGTAATATTAGAGAAGATATTCAAAAGTTTACCAGGGTTAGATAGCAGGCTGTCAGCGTTGTTCCGGGTAAAATACAAGCAAAGAGAACATTCATTTTTCAAGGGTACTCCTATTTTACAGTCACTTGAGAAATATAACACCAACCGCCCCTGAAGTTTTTCCCACCTGCTAAGGTTGTGAGACAGACAGATTGGTCAGCCAACTTAGATTTCACAGGACAAGTCTGGAGTAAATAAGCCATTCTACTTAGCTTTGAAAAAAAAATCTATTGGAAGTGACAGAGTGGTTGATGAATAGAGATTATTTTGAAGTGTGCTGCAGAAATTGGCCTTGGAACAGGACTTTTTTCAAAGGACATTCTTCTGTTGTGTTGTTAGAGTGGAGAAAATTGTGCTATTTTCCCATATACACTTGAATCTTTTCCTCTGTTATGGAGATGGTATTTCCAAAAAGGGAATCACTCATATGATTCACAGAAAAGAGAGAACACGTATCTGGTCCCAAGGAAAAATATGCTGCATCCTTCCCTCTTTCCACAATGAAAAGAAATTGTGGTTGCATTGCTGATATACGAAGAAGCAAAGTGGTAAGTTTATGCCTACATGAGCCAATTTAACTCTTAGTTTTCTGCTCAAAAGAGAAATACACATTTTACTGATCAGACCTGGGACAACAGAATAAATTCTGGATTTACAAACCTGATCAACTTATTTGATTTTAAGGATATAATGATAATCATCATCAAACTAGCAATTTAAAAATTTATGCAATGCAATTGTTCTATGCCAAGTTCTATTGTAAGAATTCTGCATGTCCATAAATTTAATTTCAATAAAAGCTTAGAAGGCGAGTATACTATCATTGTTACCATTTTACACACAAAGAAACTAAGATTAGTTTAGGAACCTTACTCAATTCACAAGGAGAATAAGAGTAACTAACAGAATATTTTTCTACTTAACAATATAGAATGTAATTTTTCTATCAGCATCCGAGAATATTTTTAAAATTTCCCTCAACTTCTTCTCGAGTACATATGATTCCACTTATATGAGATATGTGTGTATATATTTCTTTATATCCATATCTATATGCAAATATAGATATGAGCTGTCTTTGAGAAATTAGAGGTGACTGTAAATAGACAGGAACCTTCTAAGGTGATAGAACTGTCCTAAAATTTGATTGCAATAATGGTTGTACAACTGTGTATACACTAATGAGGACTGAATTCTACAAAACTAGCACATCTTATATTACATAAATTACAACTCCACAATACCTTTCTGAAAAATAATTTAACAACTAGCTTACTACATCCCAACCACTCTTCAAGAGAAGGTAGCACAGGGGTTCTTAATTCCTGAAACAGCTCACAAAAGATGAAATTAGGGTGAAACAATTTTATACCTAACTAAGGTAAGGAAAGTTATAAGGAAGAAATGTAAGTGGGTCTTAAAGAGCCCTTTTTTACTCTTTTACATTCTAAATTAATAAGCAATTGGGAAATTGGTTAAAAAAGAAAGCATGGTATATGTGCATGATAAAGACTATCAGTGTTATTTTGTACAGCCTGTTTAAGAAGCAGTAGGAATAAGTATTTGACTACTATTATGTGTTTACCATTCCCATTTTTCTAAAAATAGCTTCCCATTATCTTCATAAAGTTTGTGTGTTTTATGTTGTTGTAGATAATAAGCTGAACAAAGGGAGGTGTTTTTTTGTTTGTTTGTTTTCTGTGTGTGGTCATTCCTCTAAATAGTCCAACTAAAATGACCAGAAGCTTAAGAACAGAGATATTTTAGGAAAACCACCAAAGTATTTGAAAGGATAGCCACGTGACCTAAAAATTGATTAAAATGGTAATGCATAGTCTCTTCTCATCAACTTCCATGTGAGCTATCAGTTCAGGTATGTGAGGTATTGTGATTCTTCATTTGTCTTATTTTTCCAAGATGTACATTGTCCTGCATCCTTAATTTACTGCATTTAACCAGCATTCCCTTCATTAACAGTAATTTATTTCTTAGAGAATGTAAGTCAAGTAATTATCTCTTCTAGGGAGATTTCTATTTAATCTCTGACTAATTTCATCATTACCAGATTTTTTTTACAGAGAGAAATATTTTTTTCAATTCCTATTTCCTTAATAATCCTCTTACTTTCGAGGAAGTATAGACTTGAGGTATCTGGTAGGTTAGGCCATCTTGGTTTTTTTGTTGTTGTTGTTGTTATTTTACCAGGATTTGCATTAACTGCTTCAATGAATAGCTTTAAGATTAAAATCTTTACACATGCTTACCTTATAATTAAATTAGTCTTTTTTCAAGGATTTCCAAAGTCATTTAAAAAGAATTTAAAGAGAAATTTATAAACAATAAAAGTTGGGGGATGTGGAACATAACAGATATATCATACAGATCACTAACATTTACATAGCCAGAAGCAAGACATTAGAACTTCATTCTATGGGAGCAAGAATAACTAAATAAAGCTTAGGGACAAAAGTCTAGTCTCAGCTCTTTGCTTCTACTAATAAATCTTGTCATTTTGGAAAATTTATTGTTGTTTGCTGTGTTTCAGTTTTCTCATCTATAAAATAGACTTAATAGCAGCACCTAAGTAATGTCTGTGAAAATTAAATGGTTCAATACAGTAAAAGCATTGAAAATACTCCCTGATAAAATTATATTGTAGGTCATTGATTCTTAATTCAGGAATGGAGTCCTACTTCTGAATCATTTGGCAAGGACTGTACACATTTCACTTCCCCTTTCCCACTCCCAAACCCTGTCCAGTATGATGGGAAATCTCAGTTTTTTTTCAGCAGGAAAGTAACATGATATTTACCTTTTACAAAAATCTCTCTAGGGTCACTATAGAGAGAGTGAAAAAGGAAATAAATCAGAAATTCTATTGCAGACTTCAGATGATGCTCTGGAAGGAAACTGTAGCCATGGGAATAGAAAAAGACAAGATGTATATAAGATATATTTATCAACCTAAAAAAAAGAGAGAATTTAGTCACCTGGTATGTGTAGTACAATATCAATGTTTCTGCCTTAGGAATAGAAAGGATGGAATTACCATAATAGAAAAGGGAATTAAAGATGGGACAGAATATATAGCACCTGTCTACTTATAACTAATAAACATATTCTCAAAACATATTCTAAGAGCAGCTAAAAAGCAGATTTAATAAGATGGAATATTGTTTCTGTTTCTAAACAAAATATGCATCCCTTTCTTATAGCAACCAAATCTACCAGTTGATCTTCCTTCTGCAAGATTTGAGCTATCTCTCCTATGTCTCTCATTAATATTAAAACTCTAGTAATTCTAATGATAGACTCTCCTAAGGATGTGTATGGGAGAGTTTTAGTCACTCAGCTACTGAACGATAACTCCGAGTTAGTATCCACAGCTGCCATGTGAAATTCAAGTTCAAAAGGAGTACATGATGAAGGGTGACATAGAAATGTGTACTCAGTCTGCATGCACAAACCCACTTTGTCTATGATAGCAGGCTTTGATGGAGAAGCTATCTTGCACAAACCAAGTGATCAATCCACCTCCACAGAAAGATAGTCTGTAGGGAATGAGACAAGAATCCCAAGTAAGTGCAGCAAAGAGGTGGGAGAAATAGGTCATTCCAGATCTTAAGCTGAGGGAGTCAAGAAATGCATTTTCACAGTCACATATCACCTCACAATGCACAAGTTCAATTCTTTTTTTTTTTTTTTTTTTTTGAGACTAGGTCTTGCTAGTCTCATGGAACCACAGACTTTTGTTGCCTGAGGTATCACAGACTCAAGCAATCCCCAGCCTCAGCTTCCCAGGTTGCTGGGATTACAGGCACATGCCACCATACCTAGCTATATTTTTGGAACTAGGTCTCGCTACAGGCCCCAGGCAGGACTTGAACCACAATACCCAGGCCCAGCCGCTTCATAGGCTGAAGCTTACAGGCATGAGCCACCGTGCCCAGCATTGCACAAGTTCAAGTCATACAATAAAGAAGTAAGATTCAAAATTCCAAGTGCAGGGACAGCAGTGCCTAGAAATTGTACATGATTCTTGGAGAAAATTGATGTAATGTGGCACATTGATGGAAAAGCCAACAAGGTTCTTATTTTAATGACAGAACTGAATTCTGAAATTAAGCACAGCAGGTAGGAAATGGATCTAGCACAGATGTCAAAAGCTATCATTGGCTTTTGTGATAAGAACACTCTTTTCCCTTAAATCCTAGCCGATGGTCTAAGTAGGTCATTGATGTTGAGCTAGGGAAAAAAGTAAACATCACTACCACATGGGTCTCCCTGAGAAAATTTTGAAATAGATTACTAATATATAAAGATTCCTTTATTTTGCAAATATTTCATTGTGAAATAGGAATACCAACATTACCATATTACAGTACCATATTTTCTGGCAACCACAATTTATTACAATCAGGTAGAATATAAAATAGTTGAAATAGTGTTGTAGACAGAACAAAATTAATAAATGCTGGAATTCTAATCAGTATCCAATATGAGATAATAGTTGGCTATCCAAGAGTATATCTCTGGTTTTGTGTTAATTCTTATTCATTACACAATTTGAACACATTTTTTCTGTTGTTTCTCCAGAAATGCCATTTTCACTCCCATTTTCCAGTTTTCTACATAAGAAAATATAGAGCAATTTTATAAATGATTTTTAACTGCTTTCTTACAGAATTCTTTGCTTGTCTTATTCACTACAACCTCAAACTGAACACAGAATAGAAAATTTTTCTGTGATTTATCATTATTTTAGAAGAGGAAACTAGCATATTTGAAGTTGTATCTTTTAATCAAAATGATATACAGTCACAGACAATCCATTCATTATCTCCACTTTTAATGAACATAATTGAGCTTGATGACTAGTGAAAGCATTTACCTATGTGGTGTAACTCAAATGATATTAATAAACTCTTTAGCCCAATATTTTGATTCATATAAAGATGCTGTATACTTGTCTATCTAGAGGTTTCCTCCTTAAATGCAATCAGTTCAATATAAATAACCCCCAGAAAAGGCAGTTATTTTTCATAGTTTTTCTATAAATCATAGAAACTGCTACTTTGAATCAACCTTTTACAGAGACTCAGTATGTAAATAAGTTGGAGTAAATGAGATTAGAACAGTTTTTCTGTCCTTGTCCATATTTTTGTCCTTGTCTGTCAGCCCAAATCCATTGGTCCCTGAAACACCTCCATGAAATATCAGCAATTCCTGAATATAAATTTATAAGCTATTAAATCCAAGAAATAGACAAGCTCACTTTACAGTCAGTTTCCATTATAAAAGGTTTGAAACTCAAAAGAGATAACAATCAGTCAAATGCATAAACACAATAAATTGACCAATATAAGCATACAATTTAATTGATAAAACAAAGTAGGGGGTGGTTGTGAACATCTTGGCAGACTCAGGAGACTGGAAAAGTAGAATAGGGTGTGGCCTAGTGGAGAGAGTTCCTAGCAGTCCTTTCTGAGGTGAGGTGTGGGTGGAGATGCCTGCAATTCTCAGAGCAAGAGTCCCTGGAAGCTCCCACAAACCCTAAAGAAGTCCTTCAGGACTATAGGCCTGGGTGGACTCCATAGGCCTCCCAAATTGTCTTAATTTCAGTCTGTATTTATTTATACCAATGTCAAGAGGCATATTAACAGAATATGCCTATTTTTAATTTAGGCAAAACCTCTTGGGGTGTTATCTACCTTTGCAATTTTGTGTATCTGTTCATCAGAGTCTATATAACCAAGTGTTTGTTCTTTAAGAGATAAATTTAAGTCACTATCTTAGTTTTCCTGCCTGTCCATCAGTCAAAATCACTATACTATCAATGCATACAATAATACATTAATATAATTATATATATACATAATCCCATTATGAGTGACTTAATAAAAATTGAAGAAAGCTACTTTCATTTTCCACGTTATATCAACTAATGGGTATAAAATGACAAAAGATACATTCTAAGTTCCAAGGAGTTTATAATTTCTAGATTAGTAAAATAAGAATGTCAGTAATTAGAAATATGTATATAGTTTTCCATCTCTATCAATATGGACTTATAAAAATAAGGTTCTGTCTCTATATATATTTATGTTTATCATAATTACATAGATATATTATGATAAACATTAAACATAAATATATATAGAGAGAACCTCATCCCTATAAGTCCATATATACATAACTATGTATATATATTTATGTAATTATGATAAACAAAAAAATCCCAAAAATATAGATAAAACATAAAATAGTTTTCAAGACTTTGAATGTCTGATAATGAAGGAGTGATTCATGCTAGAAATTAAATCAATGAGGTGAACCCCATAATTGCTTCAATTTACTGTCTGGATGGAATTTCATGGTCTATAGGGTGGAGAGACATCCCAAGAAGCAACCTTGAGGGTGGGAGTGGGTGAACATGATGAATTAAGAAGGAAGACCAAGTTGACTAGAATTTGCAGGGTAGAAGATCAGGAGAAGTAGCTATAAAGAAAAAGCTCCAGAGATCTGCAGAAAGTTACCTTCCATTGATCAAATGAATACTAAAATTAGAAAAACACCTACCAAAGATAAAAAGGAACTTCCTGGAAGAACTGGAAGTGATCACGCTTCAATGTCCAGAACAACCCCTGTTCTCATGAATTATCCCATATATCCCATAATGATAAGAATTATCCCATAAATGAATTATCCCATAATTCAGTGAGCAGCAGATTAGGACCTTAGTAATATATGCTGTTTCCCTGTAGCCTTGGGAGAAATTAATCTGATCAAATGTCACTTGTTTCAACTAAAGCATATTAAGATCAAGAACTTAGAAGATCAAGTTATTTACTAGTAAGCTAAACACATGTAACAACAAAACTCAAAATTATTTTTCAGATAATTATAAAAATTAAATAAAAATGATAAAAATCACTTTCAAAAACAGCTTGCCAACTTATTTTTTAATGTTACATATTATCTTATTATTCAGTTATTCATATCTTAGGTAATCATCAAAATGAAAAAAAAATTGGCATAAAATCTCCTCTATGCAATATGAATGAATCTGCAGCTCTTCTGTACAATCTCATCTCTATACTTGATATGAAGATTGCCCACTTAAAAAATAGTTTTTGAAAGCAGATATCATTTTAAACAAATCACAAAATGAGATTTTTAATTTCATACATGAGTATTAGCTGTTTCATTTTTAATAACTAATACTTACAAACAACTATTAGATAAATGGCTAAATTCATTATAGTATATCATACCAATGGATATTAAATATGAAATATGAATAAACTACTGATTCACATATCAATATTGATGAATCTCAAGATAATTATACCAAGTGAAAGAAGTCAGAAAAATAAATATATATGCTCTATAACCCCCATTACTAGCAAGTACTATAAAATGAAGACTAAAGTAACAGCTAGCAGGTCAGTGGTTACCTGTGTGGAGGGGAAGGTGTAGGACAGAGGGGTTACTAAGGAAAGGGCAAACTTTTGGAGACAATGACTATGCTTGCTATCTCGATTGAGGTATTGGTTGCATGGGTATGTTGTATGTAAAACATTTATCAAACATATATTTCAGATGTCTGCATTTTACTATATGTCTATTGTACCTCAATAAAGCCGAAAAAACAAATTCCAAAAATACATCACAAATCTGAATATTGAATGCACAAAAAGAGAAAAAAATCTAAATACTCAACAATGAAAGGCATAATTATGGATTTGAGAGGTAAGTTCAGAGTATGAAGTGACTACATAAAGGTAATATGCACCTTCTTTATGGGGTCATATATACCTATTTTAACCAGGCTAGGTATGAGCATCCCACCCTGAGAAAGCAAAATGTGCTCACATAGTAAAGGCTCCAATTGAATTCATACAGCAAAGGTAGCCAAAATATGACAAAGAATGTCAGTGATCAAAAATTTAAGTATTATCCTGCTCATCATGTTTCTCTGACACTGTGAACCCCCATTTCTGGGACACATAGTTGCCAATGAAGCAAAAATATCTCAGATGATTAGATAAAACACAATGAAGTTCAATAGAAAAGAACAGATGTGCATGGGGTGTTCACACACAAATTCTATCGGCAAAAACTATTTCACCCCATCATCACCTTTGCTTCTGCGATATTTTTATACCAGACTTCTTTTGAAGATGGAAAAAGGGGGGGGGGGCTAGAATAAACGAACCTGGGTGAAGCTTTCTATTGGAGGATAATAGGGTGCTAGGATACCAGAAGGTAACTCCTGCAATTTGGTGAGCAGAAATTCAGGAGCAAGGCACTTTTTTGGTTTGTAAATCTTGTGCAGATAGAGAAACTAGCCAATAATGCAGTAAGCAAAGTGCACTGTCTAGGTTAGGGATTGCAAACCCTTTTTTATATTTCCAATATACTGTTAAAAAGCGGTCAGGACTAAAATGGAAGTCCTTGTGCTAACCAAGACGATAATACCTAAGCTAGCCAACATTTCAATTGCCCTTTGATTCTAAATGCCCTCTAGAAAGGCGGTCAGTATGGAATTCTCTGATGAGCACCAATAAAGTAACATTTCCTACTGTCCAAATGAAGATGAGATAAGCTATCACAAATGTTTCCAATACACATTGGTAGGTTACCTAAATCTGAAAAAAAAAATACCATTCTTTTATTTTGCTCTCTCTGTGCCTTGAAAAATCTTTCATTTTTTAAAGTTTCATTTTGTAAAGTTTTTGTTACTTCTTTTCTACTGGCTAGATGGGATACTGCTCAATTTTTAAATTATTTGATTGAAGGTAATTAGACCTATAAAATTAACTGAATTAAATTTTTGCTATTTAACATACCTATTATCTATACTTATATATCCATAAGTATCCTATATTTCTGAGTACCTATCCGTTAAAAAATTATTGTACTCTCAAATGTGCATCTATATTTTTAAAAATTATATAAATGCAACACTCTCAAAATGTTATTTTTATTATAAAATAGAGATGTCCATGAACAAGGATACCATGTACATAAATATAAGTTCTAATCATTTTTTTTCCTGGTACCAATAGTGCCCATGGTAAATATGCCTCGCTTTGGACAACCCTGCTCTAGTTTAGTTTCTATCAAAGCGCCAGGACCTAGCAAGTCAGAAACCACAAAAGTGTTTATTGTTTAATACTGATAGAGGCTGATCTTGGGACTTCAGAATGTCTTGTCCTACTGATATCAAGTCAAAATTGGGCAGAATCCTCAAAAAGTCAAAGGTGGGGGAGCATTTCTGTCACCCAGATTCTCTCAGAATCTTAAAGCCCACATGTAGCAGTTGCCAGTCAAATGCAATTTAAACAACAGGACTTTATTAACAAGGAAAATTAACCAGGGAAACAGGAAGTCAAACAAAAAGTCCTTAATAACACAAGTGGCCAGTTATCATATCCCAGTCACCATTTTTAATCCCAATGGCCCAAAGATAAATGTCCAAGATGGTGCCCCTTTGTCCCTCCAAACCTAAGGTAGGCACTCCACACAATCCAGTTTTTCTTTTCTGTCTTTTCTTTGCTTCTTCTCTCTCCAGTGTTAGAGCTGCTCAGCTTCCCCAAGGTTCTTCAAACTTTCATCCTTTACCAGGTACACCTTCAGCAGCAACTGGTCACATTCATCAGGTTTGCTATTCTGGCATCTGACTCCACACCAGCTACTCTTCTGATAGTCACTTTCCCATGATGGCTCCTTGCCACCACCAGCTCACTCTTCCAGGGATCTTCTGCCCAGTCTGGCCACTAGAGTTCCTCTTTATCTGCTGCCATTCTCTGTCTATCCCTTTTTCTCTGGCTAATCTTTAGTCCATTTTAATCCCTCTCCCTCCCCTTCTGAAAACCAGAAGCTCCAATTTCCCCTCACACATCCTCCTGGTGATTCATTTCTATTTCCCAATGGGCCTTGAAACAATAGTTCCAGGGTGCTAGTTTTCCATATTCACCAGGGCTGCTCAAGATTTGCAACAAAGTAAAGAGGGAAGTGCCTTTATCCAGTTTAGGTTATTCTTAATCTCTGTGTTTTTCAGACACAGCTAATGGCAATGCCTAAATTTTATGAACAAATAACACTGACCATGTTGGAGGTCACAGCTTCACTACTTTTCAAGTAGAAAGCATTTCCAGTTTGTATAACTTTTACTAATAAATTACTAGACTAATGATAAATTTTTTATTAGAGTTGGTAAAAGCTCCTTAAACTGTTTCCAAGCTATGGTGACAGTAAAGTTGATCCATTGGAGAACATAGATCAGGTGAAAACACATTTTCTAGAGAAAATTACTGACTCCCAAAATGTCAAATTTGGATTGCTATGAGATGAGTAGAAGCAGGTGGATTTTATCAAATGTGAAGCCCATGTAAAATACATGATGGTGGTTACTGAAGTCATAATGAATTTCACTGTTACTGCCCACAAATCCTTGTACATATGCAAACACCCATTGCTAACTCTTTAGAAGAGCAAATATTTGTGAAGCAAGGCTTATGCAAACTTGAAACTAATTACCAATGTTTGTTTCCAGCCAATTTTTTGAAATTAAAATTCAAGCCCAGCCAAGAGAATGTCTTTTAAAATAAGCTGGATTATCAATATTTATAACTGATTAATCTTTAGAAATCACTTTATATACTTAAACTGTAGCCCATCCAACTTTTCTTCCATTATACAAAATGGATTTTCTTCATGAAACCTCCTAGAAAAATATAATCACAAGTGTTCTTAAATACAAATCATACCTAAGTATAATAAATCACATGTATTTACTATGCATGTGCCAATACGATAAAATATGGATTTTCTTAGTCTATAACATTGTGACATTTCCATCAATTATAACTACCTCATATTAGTAACTCCCTCATATTAGCACAAGTATAATGTATAACCCTTAAATTTTTGTTTGCAATACATGTGCTTGGCAGTATAGTTAAAATAAATTCCATGACAGTGTAATTGGAGACAATTTCTTGCTTTTTGATGAAAGATGGTGTATTGGAGATCTGAGAAAAGGTAAATTAAAAGAAATGTAGGAGACATTAAACATATAATTAACTCCATTAATTTATTAAGTGTCCTGGTTTGTGTGTAAAAATGAATTATTGACTGCCATGTTTGCATCTACTGCTGTTAAAGTAGTTCATATTTTCTAATTTTATCTTCAAAATGATACATGGTGGAAAAGAACAGATGGTGAGGTGGGGGGAGTGGGTGTCTGAAGCTTATCCAAGTTCACAAAGCGGCTCTCCATGCCAGTGTTCAGAATGTTCCATCTTTTCATTGCAAAAACATTGCTTTTTCTCTCTCTCCTTTTTATCCCCATTGAGTGAACTGAATCTTAGCTTATAAGTCATTTTCTTATTCTACTTTTCATCCTAATGATGTCCACTTTAACCCTAAAATTTCAAAAATATTTCCTCTGGCTTAAAGGAATTAGTAGAAACTGGTGGGGCTTCTAAGGATATGTAAGAAAGCTGTACTTTAAAAATGTGTAGAATGTATTTCACCCTCCAAGAAAAACCATACTGCTCTCTGCAGTAAAGTTTGTTCAACATTAAGAAGCAGACACTTTTTAAAAGTTTAATGCAGGCCACGGTAGAAAAGATGCCCATTGCCAAATCCTTCACAGCTCACCATAAATGTGAACAGCAAAGTGCTATCCATTTTAAAATCAATCAAGGTGATGCAACACTTAAAATGCAATTGATTTTGGCTAATTTGCAAGTAGAAAGGTTTAGAACTTGAATAATTTCTTTCCCACTTTAGCTGGTTCAACAGCCTAGTCAATGTGTTGCCTAATTATTAGTCTTGTTTATTTATTTATTTATTTATTTAGTTATTTAGTTATTACTTTAGATAATTCTCAAGTGAGACAACTTTTGATTTATTTTCAATTGCCCTTGGGTAGATGAAAGAGACCACAAAACAAAATTTAAAAAAAAAAAAAAAAAGCACTAGTCAAGATGAACAAGACAAAGTAAAACCTCAAATACGAGAACTTACAATTTTCAAACTGTGCGTTTGGAATTTTAAAAAAGGGAAAACAATTAAGAGACTCCATTTCACTCTCCTATTAGCTGAAAAACAATGAAAAGAAATCGGAAGAAAATCACTGCAAATTCCATTAGGGACAGATTAGAATGATGTTAAATTACTCTTCCTGTCTGCCTTCTCTGCTCAAGCAGCCTAAAGAGTTTACTACCTTTTGGAGAAGAAATCACCATGTCAACCTGGTTTCCTTTTAAATTGTATTCATAATCTTTGGGAAAGCTTTTATAAACATTTTATTTGAAGGCTATGATCAGGAGCATCCCCCAAGCATTTCAGACCCCTTTCATATATTTCTCAAAAAATATTCCAGCAAAAGGGGAGGCAGGAACATTCTGTCTGAAAAATAATTAACCAAGATAAGCAATTCCAAGCACCCATCCCATGTCCATTGCATCTTACATATGCATAGCGGAGTGGGTGTGTATAGTTGAGAGGCATATGCAGATACAAAGATACAAGCACTGTGATAAACTTAAACACAGAGAGATTTGAATATTTGTATCACTTAGGAAAATGAGAACTCAGTAAAACTTTTTCCGCAGAAGTAAGTGACTCAAAATAGCTGCTGTTTTCAGAAATGCCTAATTAATGGGATATCTTTTTTTAAAATCTTATGTATTATGCAAAGTAATTGCCCTACTTTCCGTTGACAAAATTATTGGTTTATCTGAATACAGTTCATATAAAATCTGCTTGTGGTAGGGGAGTTTGCACCTTTTCAGTTTAATGAGGTTTTACTGAATATTCACACAATTATTAAAATATTTTTGTAAAATTATACTTAGTGCTATTGTAGCTAAAATTCAAGCAGCATTTAAATGTTTTTCTTATAGAAATTTTAGAACCTGGTGAATTGTTCACAATTTCCATGCTGAAAGACAGCCTGTCAAACTGAAATAGCAACACAATGCAAGCCATTTTGTGACTCAGTTCTTGATTGCAGACAGCTGAGATTCAATAGCTGAAAGGGGAATTAAGGACACCCTCCAGACGTCTATAATAATTCCTCTACTCCCCCCACACCCCTTGGATGCTGCGTCAGTACGTCTGCCTGTTTCTTGTGTCTATAATTAAACAAGACAGAAGCACTGATACACATCTTGATCATAAAAATTTCACCAATCCGCTAAAAGACTAATGAGTCAGACTGAGTTATCTGGTGTGGAAACTTTACTTATTATAATTCCTGAGACCCTGGTTCTGACATTTATAAATGACCCACTAAAACTACTGCAGCTGATCATGATAACCTCCAAGTTATCTTGGTGACACGGACTACCCTCAGTATAAGAAGAGATACAGAGAATATCAGAACCAATGGAAACTCATTCAGAGGCTAGACTTCCGAGATTCACATCACTAATACACACACACACACATAAACACACATTTATACATGTATGTATATATAAGTCTTTGAGATGAATCAAGTGACTGTACCCTAATATAGATGGTCTATTTCTGTGATATCAGTTTGTGTTTTTGGAAAGATAAATAGCAGGCTAAAAGACATGATCTGCAGCAGAACTTAATCCAAAGCAGACGAAGGAGTTACAGGATTGCCCTCAATCTTAATTCAATTTTTACTCAAATGCACATAAGGATCACAGGCCCACACCTACCAGCACCTGAAGGCACACAACAAATTCTGCAGTTTTATTGACAGCAATCATCCTCACATGCTTATTCATTTACAATTAGTTTTCATTCCAATCAACACTGCCTAACACTGATTTATGACTTTTAACCCAGGGCACTATAGCTAGTATTTTGAGTCAGCCAGCCAGATTCCCATTGAGCTTTCAAAGCCTTGGGCAATCTCCTGCTCAGAGGATCCTAACCCCATTCTAACACCCTAATTCTCAAAGGGAAAACAGATCAATCATTTCATGTTATTTTCAAGGTCAACAATAAACAAAACCTCTGAGGCTTCATTGAATCCTCCCATTTTTTTCTTGGAGTATGTTGTTTCCTCTGTGAACCATATTCTTATTCAACTCACTGACCATTCCCAAGTTATCATCCAATACATTAGCAGAATTTGAATCCATAACTTTAAGTCAAATCCTCTAGCCTGTGTGGGCCACACAGAAACACATAATATTGGTCTCATTTCTCCAGGAACTGCACTGATAGTCACATGTGCAAAATCTAGAAGCAGAATAATTGCTCAATATTTTTAATTTTTCATGCTGTTAATTTCTGCCATTTCCCAACTGGTCCAGCCATGCCCAGTTGCAAGTAGAGATTTTACATCAACACTGTGAGACTCAGTCTGGTTAATCTAACATCTAGCAAGGAATTAGATCTGCCTCGATAGTAGGTAGAGTTGAACTTATTTTGGCACTCCATCAACATGGGATGTGGACAAGATGGGCATCTAGATTTTCTAATCATTCAGCATAAAATATAGTTAGGTTTTGTCCCTGCGTAGGGCTAGCAGGCTGGCTAGGCTGGCAGGCAAAGCAGAGCTGGGAGGCAGGCAGGTAACCAAGCCCCCCAATCTCCTATGAGTTGTAATTTCTCCTGGGCTCGCTCTCTCTCTCTCTCTCTCACTATCTCTCTCTCTCTGGTTTTCTCATTCTTGCCTCTTCTATAGTCACATCTCTGTGTTGATCAGCCTTGCTATCTATGCCACCTGGTGCCTCTTCTGTCTGTTGAACCAACCCACCCTGTCACCAATTGTAGGGGCAGGTATCCTCTTTGTGATGCCAATTATAGTGTGCAAATTAGGTTCATCAATCTCTGTAGGTTCTGTATTGACTTTAGCAGTCACAAAGACACACCAGACAGGGCAGGTGACCCCTCACCCCACCAGGTCCCCAGGAATCTTCATGACCGCAAAACTGCTGGAAAGTTCCTTGATCACCCTGTTTCACAAAGAGCTCTCCTTCTCAACACCAGCTTTATTGACAGAACCCCAGACCCCTTGCCAAATGCAGAGACAAAAGACTTTGCCAGCTGTCGTCTCCTCTCCTACGTCTGCAATGGGGACACCGGGTTTTCCCAGACCCCTTTGCAAGTTTCCATGTGTCTAATACCATTAACATATCTGAAGTGTAGAGATTACCTTTCTCAGATTTTTGCAACTCTCAATTTTAGACTCTTGATTTTCCAGTGTCTATAAGATCTTATTTCCATAATAAATTCATAGTGATTTATAATGATTCCATAAAATTCATGTATCTCTATCTTCTTTTGCTTCTTTTGTTGAACCCAGAACTAGAATCTCCTCTCCATATACTCTTCCTCCTCTGTCCCTCTTTTTTCTCTCTTCTAAACTGCTTCCATAAATACTTCTATTAAAGCACATATTATTACACTGAAAGTGAAAACAGGCAAAATTAATTAAATGTTGACTTTTCCTTCCTCCAAAAGTCACTATAAAATCTGGCAGACATGAAGACAATGCTGTTCTAATACCAATTTCCTAGTGTACAAATGCAGTTTGTACTGCTCTCATATTTATGTTCTTCTGAGATGGCTTACTTTATACATGAACAGGAATCAGGAAGTAATAGAAATTTATATGGAGTGTTTTGTTTTTCTTTGCCTGTTTTGTCTTTTTAGGATAGGAAGCCAGAATATCCAGAGTAGAATTAGAACTTTCATCAGGAAAATGCTCAGTGAAAGTTCCCATGGATAGATGTTTCCTGTAACTCTACATTAAGAAAAGTAAAAATGAAGACCTACATGTAGGGTACCCCCCCAAGAGAAGACGTTCCTGCCAGCTTTCAACTCATGGTAATGTTTCTCTTCTTCCTATGACCCCTTAATGGCAACCCCACTGGCTTAAAGCTTAACTTCCTCTTCTTTGTCCCACTGCCCACAAACCAGCATTTACAATCTATTATTTTTATGATTTTTAACAAAAAGTATCCTGAGCCTGACTATCGCCACATAAGCAGTCTGCCTTTACCGTCTGTGGTGTTTTCAGATACCAGTTAGTATTCTAGTTAATATTCTACTCAAAAAGTTATATTGGTTTTAAATCCCTTCACCTCTCTTTTTTGCCAACAAACTCTATTATTTTTGGTTTGCAAATCTACAGGACCAAATTATCCAAGAGCATATATGTTAACACAAAACCCCCTGTACATACTGTACAAATTGCATGTTATTGTCTTTGCATAAGACTCTATCATGTGTGAACATTGATAGGAACTTGAGTAGTGAATATATGTATATTTATGTATGTGTTATCCGTATGTTCAGGGATGTTTATACTTATATATTGACTTCAATCCATTCTAGTTGAGAACATTGGTTTCATTTTATGCCAATATTATTGAGTAAAATAGACAAAGGTCATGTTTTCATACAGCTTATATCTCATAGGAAAGAGATAATTAGTAACCAAATATAATCTGTTTTATAGGTATAAGTTTAAATATTCTTGGAAAACTGCTTCGAGGAGGACAAACCGTTCATAGCGGTCAGGAAGATGGTGCTGAGGAACTCGGTGTTTACTGTAAGATCTGAAAGACCAGGAAGCATTCCACTGTAGAATGTAGTGGGGGTTAAAGAGAGACAAGTAAGGTGTGTGATGGTGGTGAGATAAAAGAAAATGTAAAAAAGACTTAGAGCTGACAGAAATCAGCTGGAAGCCTTTGTTAAATGAAGGCTGTTCTAGCACAAATAGACCAAATACTGAACATGGACTGTTTGAAAGAGGGAAAAGATTTATTATCAAGAGCCAACGAATTGAGGTGATGGAAAAATCCAAGCTCCAACCCACCACCATGCAGAAGGGGAGCCTAGGGTTTTTATAGGGAACAGTCCTTGATAGGCTGTGGGAAAGGAATGTTTATTTAGGAAAAGTGTGCTAGTTAGCAAGGAGTTTTAGGAAATAGGTATCTTGGCATTGAAGAGGTTCATTTATCTCAACTACAGAAGTGATTACATCTGATTGCTTTTGTATAACAGACTCCTTCATGATTGCCTTGGGACCTAGAAACAGAAGATCTCATCTAGTAGCTTTCAGGATTAAATATATTTGTGCAGTACTTTCATTTGTGCCACTATATCACAGTGAGTATTAGGGTGATATTCCCAAATATGATGTTAGAAGACAGGCCATAAAAAAGTTCTGAATGGTCTTTCTAGCCTACCTAAGAAGTGAAAATTTAATCCTGTTGGCAATAAGTAATTACTGAGATATCCTAAGGATGGCATTTCCACAATCAGATTTTGTTTCAAAAATATCATTGTGGCCTTATAATAGGTAAGTTCCAGATACAAAATTATATATTATGTGAGTAAGGAACATTGCATAAGTTTATAAAAAAAGGCAATAGCCTTATTGATGCATAAACATGGGGACAGAAAAAAACTATAGCCATTTAATTTTAAATCAATAAACCTCAATTAATTAATTGACAATCTTTAAGTGGTTGGGTGTTAAGGCCAACAGTGAAATCATCAAGTATCTTTA
This sequence comes from Uropsilus gracilis, assembly GCA_004024945.1. NCBI lineage: Eukaryota > Metazoa > Chordata > Mammalia > Eulipotyphla > Talpidae > Uropsilus > Uropsilus gracilis. The sequence goes on from PVHY01008001.1 coordinate 23,315, forward strand.
GTTATTTGTGTTTTTTTTTAATGTGTAGGACGATAAATGAAGCAACTTAATAAAATAGAAATGATAGAAAAAAGAACAAACAGTGTAAAGAAAAATATTTCAAGTTATAACAATGCTCTATAAGAAATTCAAAGGGAAATTTGGTCTACAAATATATATGTGAGTATCACTCATATAATGCCAGTATGACCATTTTGGAAATAGTTGTATTTACCCAAAGAGAGTTTATGGAATGAGAAAAGACAATTATCTATAGAGAGATTCCAATAATATCTAACTATAGGAAACAAGTAGCAAAGAAGATGGAGAGGTAGGAAAAAACAGAAAAGTGTCCTACTAAGAAAGGTAAATTATCATGTTTCAAGAGGAAACTTGGACACTATGTTATAAATGTGTGAGGCTTCTTCCTCTACATAGTACATTGATGATATTAGTAAGGTAAGTTTCTGCGAAGCCATGTACTGGTGGCTAGGTTTGAACAGGAAGTCAAAACATGCAACAAGAATAGATGGTAAGACATTAGTATGAATGGAAAGTGGTGGGGGAAAGGGCCACAGAACACAGGGAAAGGAAAGGTTTACATGAGTCTCTGCCTGCTCAGATTCCTTGGAGGAGCAATGTTAAACAAATAGGACTTTACACCTCCACTCCTGAGTTGGCTTTCACTTCTAATGGTGAGCTCAAACCTCAACAGCTTTTGAAACCATGTTCTCTGCTCCAGTGTTCCTTGAGTTTATCCAATGGCTGCTTTTCCAAGTCTACCTTATAGCTTACCTCTCATTCTCCAGTGCTGCCACTCCTATGGTTCTTGATATCTTTCGATATCCGTTTTCTATCTTCTCTATAATTGCCAACATACTTAGAAAGAAAAATCTCCATGTGGCTGACCCCCAAAAAATAAAGACTCCGAGCTGATTACAGACTTTCTATTTTGAAATTAAAAACATTTGACTAGTATTACTTTGTTGCACTTACAATCACAAATCTGCACTAAACCTGAATGTCCATTCCAACTTATGACTTCAGCTCCTCAACATGCTTTTTCTTGATTATTATATTTTTGTTGCTCTGTAGAGAAACATAGCTCACCAAACCTGCCCTGATTTAGAGGAACCAGTTCTGTCTTCCTTATGTCTTGTAGCCTAACTCCTCTTAAACCCTTCTCTCATTGAGGCTACATAGCATGACCAAGGGAGGCATGGAGATTAGGTATTGTTATTCCTGTCAAACATGGTACATTAATGTTCTTTCAAGAGAAAGATATTACTGGTGATATTCTCCCCCAGGCTTAACTGCCCCCTAAAACGCGCCTTGAAATCTACTTTGAAGAGAGCCATGAGTAAACACCACCTGAAAAGGAGCAGCAGAAAATGTGCACTGTATTTCTAAACATCTCATCATAGCAAAAAATAATCATGAAAGGGAAGCCAGTCAAGGTTAAAAGCAGCACTGAAAAGTGATTCATTTGGTAAACAAGAGTAGGTGTAATTATCACAAAAGCAAACTTTGCTAAGGGGATAACTGTCAGAGCTCTCACAGTAAAAGGTCTCTTTACCATTTTAATCCGACAGGCTGAGAGTTCCCTCGTGAAAACAATTCTCAATAAAATCACAAATGTAACTATCATCTTCTTTTAGACTTTCATTTCAGCCATGGCTACCAAAACAAGCTAATATTTACATTTCTAATGACACCAGTAGATCGGCTGATAATATGGATTATGGAAAAACTTAGAGTGCTATGTTTTTATGTATTGAACAACACTATCAGTACCAACATTTTCTAAAGTTTTATTTGCTTATGGAAAACAATCTGCCCTGACCTCTGAAGGAAACCAATGTCAAATTTCAGTTTGGGAAGCAATTACATTCAGAAACTGTTAGAATAAGAATATACTCTCAGGATTACCCAAATGATCTTGGCTTTATTTTGAAACAGAAATGTAAATAAGTATTTGTATGTCACTGCTTGAACAAACCTCATGAGATTTCACACAATCACCTCAATTTATCTTTTGAATTATTATTTGTTCTGGGGTAACATTATTTGCAACACAAGATATGAATTAGGGGGAAGAGGATCATGCATAGAGATGTATAACACTCCATTCCATTCCTGCCATCAAAGAACCTATAGTCTTTTGCCCAAAATCATTGGGCCTCTCCACACTTAGTTCCCATCCTCTTCTTTGAGTCTTCTCCATAGCATCAATTCTGCAGTCATATATTTCTAGGATTTGTTTTGGTTTAGCTGTTTCAGACCCTTTGTTTTGTTCCTCTACATTCCATATGTACGTGAAACTACCTAGTGTTTATCTTTCCTCTTCTGACTTACTTTAACATATTTTCCTTCAGTTCTATCCATTTTGTCAGAAATAGCAAGAGTTCATTTATTTTTACTTCTATGTAGTATTCCATTGCATTTATATACCCTATCTTCTCAATAAACTTACCTGTCCTTTAGCATTTAGGTTGTTTCTATAATATGGTTATAACATATAATGCTGTACACAGGAGAGTATATGTACCTTCAAATTAGTATTTTTGTATTCTCTGCTCATTTTCCAAAGAAAATAATTCAATTTTAAAAATGGGAAGTAACTCACTTCTGGCCAAAAAAGCAGTAAAATCTAGATCCAAATCCTCATCAATAGACACTATTGCCTTTTTTTTTTTTTCAGTAATTTCAGGAATTCTTGAGTTCTGCTTACTAGTACTTATGTAATGGCAGTAATAATTTATCTTTAAAATTTATGATATTATATCCACAGATCATGTGTGGATACTGAACACATGAATTATGGTTAGTGTGACTAAATTTAAAACTGAATTGTTATTAGTATTCACTTACTTTACATATTAGTGGTCATTGTGGCTAATGGCTACCTTGATAGTTCTAAAGAACCTGTGGTATTCATCTCACTAAGAAATATGCAGGCTACATTTTCTCCACTAGCTCCCAGCTACTCTGACCAACTGTGAGGAGGTTATAAGATTTGATGGTTGCTCTTTGAAACAGGAGCCATTACTTTTTATTTCCCAGAAATTCTAAAAGCTGGCTCTATGCAGACTAGGCACAATACAAATCTGATGATATTTTTACTATTTATTTACAAAAGCCAGTGACAAAAGAGTACACACATTAGACATTTGTTTACAAAAACCACCCAACTTGCTCCTTTCTGAAGTAAAAGAAACATATTCCTTCCTTAAAGCTGACCAAATTTTCTTCTAGGAAAGGAGTTTTATACACAAATACTTGTCTATTCTGAGTCCAATTTAAACATGACAAGAATGTTAGTGGTCTTCCATCCTGAGAAAAGAACAGCATAATGCAATTGCTATCACCACTGTTCACATCATCAAAGGCACATCCCCTCTTTATAACAAGCCACTTAGCAACTCCATATTCATAAAAAATCTAGTGAGGTTAACTTACTTTTGGAAATGAAAAAAATAATTAAATATACTACTGATTTCTACATGTCAGATGACCATTTAAAATAGGAATACTGGCTTTCCTTGATTAACAACAGAAAGGAAATTGGTAAGAATGTTAGAAACACAATATCACCAGAAGGTAACCTTCAATTACCACATCCTTTTGTTTTAGACACTTGCATTTTTTTTCCAAACCTGTGTATAATTCTTGCCTTCAGACCCTTTAAGTCCAAAAATAATCAGCTATTACCACATTATAACACTCTTATCCAGTTTGTTTTATGCGTCAGTTCATTTGTCTCAAAAAAAGTGGGGCCATTGATATTACAGGTTATCAAAAGTAAATACCCTTTTACTCAGGGAATGTTTTACCTTTCTTTTCTTCTTAATAAATAAAACACATTCTTAAAGATTTAAGGAAATGGATGACTTAGAACAACTACCATCAGTCACAAACTCTTGTTGAATATATCACAAGGGAGGCACTTTAAATTCCTGCAGTGCATGTCAAAATTCCATCAACTTCTTAAGGGGCCAAGAGGCGTTTGACAGGGTCTAGAATTGTTTTATCTTCTTAAGCTGTCCTCTTTGAAGCAAATGGTTTTGATGCTCTGAAAACCTGCATTTATGTCTATTGCTCCCAGTCCCTATGGATCATAATTTCTTTGAACTGAAGAATCAATGATATTGCTTACATGGTTTATATAAAGACAATTTTGGTGTTTCTATGCAATCTTAGTTCTGTGTCAGGCATTCTTCATTTAATACAAGTGACTATTTTACTGATATAAATTTCTATTCTTACCAATTGTTTTCGAAACTAGTGAAAATAGTCCATCACCAAATGAAATTTTCCCAACTATTGAAACTTATGTTATCTGTCATCAATAATGGCTTTTGAGTAACTTCATTATCGTGAAGAAAATAATATCCTATATACTAAGGATAAAAGATTGCATGGCTATTCCAGATATTTAGAATAGACACATTCTGAAGTTTCTGAGAAATGATTCAATCTATATATTATGAGTGGGAAAATATGGGTATATAAATATTGTCTTCTGTGTTTATAGGTTACACTTGATGATTGAAACAGGAAGGAGTTTCACAATGATTTATTTGGAGATGATCCTAAATCACTAGCAATTACTGAGATTTTTTTTATAGTCTGTAGTCAGCAGTACTATAATTTTCACTTAATAGGCTTAAGAATTGGCCTGTCATCCATCTTTCAGACTTAAACTGAATGATATAAGCCCAAGATAGCATTCTTCAGAGATCTCAGGTACAGCCATGAAGTGATCTCACACACACACACACACACACACACACACACACACACACAGAGAGAGAGAGAGAGAGAGATGAGGGATTCTAGGCTTATGCTTAGCACAGTATCTATAAAGGGCTAGCCCTACTGAGTTTACCAAATCCCCAAGGCCCAATTATATTTCTTTACTTCAACATTACTTTTCAGATGTTTTCATTTGTGCTGGGGAACACAGATAACATTGGGGTTTTCAATGATGAAATTGTTGAAACTAGTCATTAAATATTAAGATAATTGTAATTTATTGTGATCACAATCATTGTTTCCTGAAGAGGTTAGTATAATACACTAAATCTTATAATCTCAGAACTGAAAGTTCCTCACATGTAAAATAGTCTCAATCATTTACTGCAGTTTAATCTTCCCTCCATATGGAAGTTCTTCAACTATTTTAAGATAGCTATCATATCTGCCCCTAGAGTTTTCTCTCCTATAAGTTAAATATCTTTAGTTTCTTTTACTGTACTTAATTTATGGCTCCCCCACTCCTCCCATCCCAACCTCTATCCAATCTCAGTCACATATCAAAGCTAATAGAGCCTTCAAAATCATTAGCCTTTTTAAAAGGTAGGCACATCACACTTGAGTCATAGTGAGCTTACAATAAAATTGAAAATCCTGATTCTTTTTTGCATATGTTTCAGCTAGCATTTCTCCATGTTTTTGTGCTTAATTAGATTTTTTTGGCTTAAAAGTAATTTTCACAGGTACGTTTGTGAAATTCATATTATTTTTCAGTTTACTGTTATCTTCTTATATCTTAGAGTAAATTACCTCAGAAAAATATTTAATATATATGTATCAAAACATTAAAAACAAGTAAAATAAAGGACTTAAAATTATGGTAGAAATGGGGGGGAAGGCTAAATATTTTTACTCTTTTTCTACAGATCAAGAGAGACATATGTATCAATAAACAGAATTATGTACTACAAGCTCTACTATGCAGAAATACATTCTTGATAAAATTTCCACTGACCATAAAAAAGAATGGTTTTATTTAATAAATAGAATTTCTTTCTATGCAGAATTATAGCTTGATTTTTTTAAAAAATATAAACTAATTCTTTTTACTCAAAGCATATTAGATAAAAGAAATCCAAGGAAATTTTGCACAAGATATCAAATATTTTAATAGTTTTAGCAATATATATGTATTTATGTATAGTATCATATATGCATGTTTACATATTTAAAGTCACTAGTAAAGCTATTAAAATAGTTCATATCTTAAGAAATCTAAGCATATAAAACATTTTGTTAATTTAATGTTATGAAAAATACATAACTACTTTAACTGATGCACTTAAAAAAAAAAAAGGATTAAATACCCTAATGTAAAAGAAAGCAGGTAGATATTGTTTATGGTTGAATCCTTATTATAAATATATCAACATCTGAGACATTTGAATACAATTTTATTAAATACTCTTTACCTATCAATAACTAAGGTATCTATTGAGCTCAAAATTCAAGCTCAGTTCCTTGATTATATGTTTCTCTTTTTTTAGTTAGAACCTTCAGTCTCCTTTGGTTGATCTACTCATGCCTAACTTAAAGTTGGACTAGATGCAGATATGTCACTAAAATTTCATTGCATTAATGTCTCTAAATCCTCTATGGAAATGTGATGCAGGAGGAATGGATTCAAATTTTGTAAATTAACATGTTTAGGAGAGTGTTTGGTGTTCTGTTAAACAGCAACACTTCCTTTGAAAAGGCAATGATAGCTGTTCTTCCTTTTCATTTCAAATCTACTCTATTCAAGTTTATATAATTTATGCAATACTATATGCAATATCCAGCTGCCTTTTAGTTCCATATATTTAAGCAATATAAGGAAATTTCCAGCAGCATTTTCACTTTTAGAAGTGCTACATTGCACATAAAGGCTGGCTTTTTCAAAGTATGATAAATCACTAAACAGTCCTCCTATTTGGGCTGCATGTGGAAGCAAGTGATAATGTTAATGCATAAACAATTTTCAGATACAACCCTTTGTAATGCTACATTTGAAAACCAGTAGGCTTAAGCAAAACAACCTTTAATGATATCACATTAAGTGATGTCATAAAGTATTTTATATGAACTAGCAGATCATTTGAAAGTTTAAAAACAAACAAACAAAAAACACAGCAAATCATGTAGTTTGGTTTACCTGTAGTACTGAAAAAGTGATCAGACAAACCACACAGATAAAGTACAGAACTAGCCTGTCCTCTGCTTTGTGGTGATTACTAGCTTCTGCTATATTACTAGCAAACTTTATAAATTAAAAATATTCAATGTTTTCCAAACTACTATCCATAGACTAACAATCGTTGCAAATATTAAGTCTAAACTTGCCAGAAACAAACACTTCTGAGTATCTTCAATCCATAATTTGTAACTTGCACATGGATTATTCTTTTCAGTCAAATTTAGTCAGAAATTTCTCATAGTTCAGAAAGTAGAAGTTTTGGGAATGGATGCCAACAAGTTCTGGTGAATCTTCCTTCCAGAATGAGGACAGTCAACTTCTTGTATCATCACATGCTGAAAAGTAATTTTCCTGGAGTCTGCCTTATGAACAGTACTAATGGTATTCATGAGGATTTCACCCTCAAAAGGGATGAGCACAAGGATTAGGATGATAGTTCATAGGTAACATGGTGGTGGGAAAACTTCAAGTTATCTAATGATGTGAAGAAAATAAATTTGCAAAAAATAAAAATAATTAAAAAATAAAAAAGTAATTACCTCACAAAACCTCTATGTCCTATTACTATCACAGTAGAGATTAAAGTACACATGAATTTTGGAGAGATACATCAGTCCATAACAAAGTCTAAGTCAAAAAAGGGCTATATTACATAAAGTAAAAACAAAATTTCAACCAGAGACTTTACAGCAAGTAAAATTTTCAAGTAGATTTTTATAGAATTAGTGCAGTCTCTAAAATTGCTCAGCATACTATATTGAGACAAGTTGAATCCCTTTAAAAGTCCAAAATATATGGTATATTTGCAGATACAGACCTCTGAACTTTTAGCATTTGCTACCACCTAATGACATCATACCTCATCTAGCTCTTATTATCAAAAATTAAAATTCTCATCATTTGTTTCTCTGGAAGAAAATAAGCCTTCATGTAGATTAACTAATCTAATTAAAATATTCTTAGTTCAGATTATAAAACAAAATATTCCAATTTCAAGAAAATATATGCCTATATTCATATAATGATAGCAATGATTATTTTTTATTATTGGTACTCCTAGTGATTTTATTTTCTGGATGTTCTGTATTCCCTACAATACCTATGTATTATAAAAAAGAAATCAGGAAGTAAAAGTTATTACCAAACACAGCAATATGATAATAATTCTTCTGTGTACCTGCAATGAAGGCACTACATCTAAGTAACAAAGTTCTATCTTTGTGCTGCTACATTCCCATAGTAGCTGATAAATTTTTGTGAAACGTCAAATTACATCATAAAAGATTTCCCTTCTATCTGCTTATATGTACAGAAATGCAGAAAGAATAGAGTTCATGTGTTGTGTTATGAAAAATAAAATAATTTCTGACTACAAAATAATTCCTATCATGCAATACAGTACTCAGGTTGCTCAGAAACAATAAAAATGTCTTTAAATAAACTATCCAGGTAGCATCATTGATTCTTCAGGTCCTCGGGGACCAAGAGCAGTAGATTTAAGTATCGGTGTTCAAAGCTTCAAAAATATTAGCTTCAGAAGTGACAGCTTCTACAGATGAAACATTTCTGAGTCCCTGTCTAAAGACCCTTGGCCTCTTAGGAAGTCAGTGGATATTTGACATGCATGGCAGGGTTTTTTATAAAGTGGTTCTCTCAAGTGATATATAAATGAACCTTTTGCTAGATTTCTCCTGAGAGGGTGTGGACCTGGCAGCTGGGATCCAAGATCAGAGTACTATATTAAAAAGATAGAGAGTATGAGAAAGAGTAAAACCAGGCCCTTCCAGCGGTGCATAGAGTTGGGACACAGAAACATTAGAGCCACTGATAATTGCCAAGGGACAAGAGACTGAGAAAGTGATCCTACACACAGGACATCAAAAAGTCCTTTATTATAGCTTAAAAGTTACACAAACCTTACACCTAGGAAATGCTTCTCACTTCAAAATGAATGCTTTGCAGCCCAGAGTGATGGGGTATTTATTATTGCACAGTTTCTTGAGCATAATTTAGTCTTATTAATGTCAATTATTGACTGTGGGAAAAGGTTACTTAAAGCACTAATTCCCTTTTTATAAGTATTAGGGTAGACAGAAGTAGCATGTTGCTGGGTTGCTGTTTCTAATATAGATGTAATTTCCTGAGAAATTTTCTTCTCAAGGTTTAATGTACCAACCTGAGTACACACTAGGACCAAAGGAGCATGACATGAACAGCAGACAAATGGCCTAATATCAAGAGCAGATGTGAGACATGGTATGGACTGTTTCTGTGTCTCCAGAATTCATAGGTTGAAATCCTCATGCCCTGTGTGGGAAGGTAAAAATGGGATCTTGATTATATAATTCGTATCTGAGGGTTGCATTTTCATAAATATGATCAGTGCCTTTATAATCAGTTGTCAGAGAGTTACCTTGCTCTTTTCCTGCCACCTGAAGATTTAATGGAATGTCCTCAATCCAGAAGATGGCTCTTACCAGAAACAATCATGCTGACAATCTGACCTCAGAATTCCAGTCTATAGTACTGAGGAACTTGTTTGTTTGTTTGTTTGTTTGTTTGTTTGTTTGTTTGTTTAGAAGTCATCCAGGCAATCCAAACGGATTAAGATTTAACTTCTTTTACTCTTTCTGCTTCAAGAGGTGGTGAGGACAAACTGGAGACCTCAAGTATATTTGACTTTCCATTATTCCTCAGTATTCCTCAATATTAAATTAACTGTCCTTTTGATCCAGTTCTCAAGATGGTGTTCAAATCCATCTTATCTCTCTCCCAGAACCTGAGTGAGGAACCTCAAAACAAAGTCATTACATTTTACAAAACTGCATTCATTCTCTACCATCTGTAATCCATCCTACATGATTTTAACATATAACTAAATTTTCAAAGTACAAGCTGTGCTATTTCTTCACCTACAATTACTCTTCAATGTTTACAGGATGCAGTCTTAATCATTACTGTATATGCTAATGTTGCCTCCTGTTCTTGCCTATCACAAATCCCTGAGTAAGGGAGCACTTATGATATTTTAATAATAACATAAAAAGCCCCCAAGTAAGTAAATGAAGATAAATGACACAGGGGATGATGTCATAGAAATTCAAAGAGAGCATTTGTCTGTTCAAATGTCTGGAAAGGCATGTGATAAGAAGTTGCTGACTCATTTAAAAGGGAATAACTTGGCCTGACAAGATGAAAAAGATCAGACTAGCTACCATTTAACAAAGGAAGAGGAACTGAGTAACACAGAGCAGAAAAGGGAAAGCAGTTAGGAAATTATGGAAAATCTAGAATAGAAATGGTGGTGGACTGGTCATAGTAATAAATAGGAAGTAATTAGAAAAGATCATAATTTGTGTATATTTTTGAGGTAGAGGTATAGGATTTGCTAATGGGGTGGATGAGGTTTGAGAGAAAGGATAGATATAAATATGAACTTGTTTCATCTGAATAACTATAAGCAGTTGACATTTACTAATTTCAATAGGAGACAGAATTTGAGGAGTGAGTTTAGAGGAAGATTGGATAGCCTATATGCATGAGATGCCTGTTAGAAGCTATACCTGCTCTATATTGACAAGAAATATTGACATCTGTTAAATTAATGACAATGATTTCAAAAGAGAGATAGAGACATAAATATGAAACTACATTTCATGCCATGAAATTGAAAGGCATCGGAGTATAGTAAATATAGAAAAGAAATCCAAACCCAAGATCTTGGGTATGCCAATGATGAAAGATCATAATAAGAAAAGATGGACAGAGGATATTACCAAATAGCAGTTTTGAAGGTAGAAAGAACTTTAATAGAAATTTCAAGAAGGATCTTACTGTGTTTAAAGTAATATGAAAAAATGAAAAAGCATTTAAATATTAGAATCATTGGCAATCTTGACACAGATGATTCCAGTGAAGTAGTAGAAGCAAGAAACATAATGGTTTCAAGAGAGAATAGGAGAGAGGATTTATAGAAACAGTATGGAAAAGTTGAATTTTGCAGTAAAATGGAACAGAAAAATATGGGGCAATAAATGGAGAAAATGTAGCATTAAGAGAGAATTTTTGAGATAAAAATTATAGTATGCTAATATGTTAATAGGAAATATCCAATAAAGAGCAGGACAGTTACAGGAGGATTTCTGGAGTTAGGTAAATGACAGGATATAAAATTTTGTGCTCAGATTGGAGAACTAAATGTAAAAGCATAAACACTTCTGCTATCATAACAGTAGGAAGTAGAATATATGTGTATCAATGCAGATTCAGCAGATGGAATGGTAGAAGTCTGTGACAACACTTTCCCTGTTTGCTTCTATTTCCCTATAAATTAAGAAACAAGATTATAAACTTAAAGTAAGAATGGAGAGTTGATATTGAGGTCTAGAGAGACATTAAAGGACATACAAGAGTCACATGTAAAATTAAATGATCACTTAACAGCACTAACACCACACTACAGTTTCATGGTTTTGGATCAAAAATAAATGAGCTCATGCAGATGGTTGGGGGTTTCCATCCAGATCACTTTAACTTCAAGGATGCAGGAATGGTTAAGGTAGCTAATTATATTTAATTAGTGCTGGGTTTCGCCTGATGAGTAAGACAAGAAAGGGGTAAAGGGTAGAAAATGTATGCAAGCGAATGATTATGATAAGGGATAATGACATTTTAACTGAGTAAGAAAAGCTAAGGATGAGAAGAACTTAAAAAGAATGTGAACCAGTAATTAAATCAATGTATAGGGTAGAAAGATTGTTGGAGTTACATGAGTTAGAACTATAACAAACAGGTAGGAAGTAGTAGAATATTTGAAAGTGAAATTATAGAGAGATTGGCAGTTTCATTACAAATTCTGAATACAACTATGATGCATGAAGAGTGCCTGAGGGGAAATATCTTTGAGAAAGAGGAAGTCACAGAAGTGAGAGGCCACATTTACAGAAAGATTATCTTCTTGGGTATTGAAATCACAGGATTTTATGATTAAATGTTGGAAATAATGACAGTGAGTCAAAAATTCAAATAAAAAAAGAGGATATGTATCTTTGGAATTAGAAATTGAGTACACAGGAGAAGGAAGCTAGGTATTTCATGAAAGAAGATTAAATGTTGGTATTTTCTGTAAGGAAGAGTAAGAGCAATGTTGCAATAGAAATATAATATGAATCATATATGAAATTCTCTTTTTAACTTTTAGGAATTTCCATACCACATTTCTTAACAGTTATACCAATATATTCCCAACACCAGTGTATCAGGGTATTTACCATTCTAGGTATTTACCTGAAAAATGCAAAAACACCAGTTAAAAGAGAAGCCATGGCCGGGGCCAGGGATCACGGTTCAAGTCCCGCGGGAGGCATGTAGTGAGACCTAGTTCCAAAAAAATAGTTAGGCGTGGTGGTGTGCACCTGTAATCCCAGCTACCTGGGAAGCTGAAGTTGGGTACTGTTTGAGTCTGTGGTACCCCAGGCAACGTGAGCCTGCAGTTCCACAGGCAACAAAAAATGAGACCTAATCTCAAAAAAAAAAAAGAGGGAAAGAGATGTAACCCTACATTTTTTACATTATATGTAATAGCCAAATGTGGGCATAACTTAAGTGCCCATTGACAGTGATTGGATAAAGAAGAAATCATACATATGCATGTATGGGTACACACACACAATTGAAAGCTATTTAACTATAAGAAGATAAAAATTCTGCCATTTGTAGCAACATGGCACTGAACTTAGTGAAATATGTCAATAGAAATAAAAAGAAATCATGATTTCACTTATATGTGGTGCACAGACAAACTAAAACAAATGGATAATCTAAAGTAAAAGTAATATTTTGGATTATAAAACCAATTAGTAGACACCAGAAGGCAAAGGGACAGAGAGGATGAACAAATAGAATAAAAGAGTTCAATTGTATGGTAGAGAATTGGACTTTTTCATTGTAAACATCAAGTAGATAAAGACATGTTGATTTCTATGATACACTCAATGTAATATTGCCTCAAACAAAAGAGAATTCTCTAGGGAAGGAAAGATTGGCACTTCAGTATAATTATTAATAATCCAAAGAGTTGGTTAAATCAATTGGCAATGAAATTATAACCAGTTAATAGTAAATCATTTTCTAATTAAACTTGTGGACTGAATCTGAACAGTTTCATTGTTATTTTGATTTGTTGCTGTGGCAATAACTATGTGAGTCTATTAAAGTGGAATAATAAATATTCTTTTCTTTCTTAAAAAAATAGTAACAAATACATTTTAGGAAATCAAGTCCTTTGAGATCCTAGTTTGTAATGTTTTCCTTCTCTTTATTGAAATCAAATTAAACGCTATATTTCCTTCTAAAAAATTAAAAAAATGAAAAATAAAGTGGGACATATAAAACTTATAATTTCCATTTACCACATTAAAAAAGCCAGTAATAGTAAAATTAATTGTACTGATGCTGTTTAAGCAGTACCTTCACAAAAGTATTATTTCAACATGTAATGAATATGAAAACTTATTTGTGAAACAGCTTTTCTTTATTTTGTACTCTTCTTAATTACAAAATGTATTTTCATGGATTGTACATTTTAGTTTAGACGCACTCTAAGCACTCTAGGCACGTACAACCAATGGCACTTGGGTTGTGGCAGTGAAATAATCTTCCAGGGCCACCAATTCAAAGGATTTCAGCAGAGATGATGCGCCAAGGGAGAAAAACATATTTTAGTAGGTGAAAGAGGTGAAGAAAACATCGCATAAAAATGGAGGCAGATATAGAGAATTTTGTAGATGATGATCTGTGAGTGCCAAAGAAGGATAGTGAAGGATTTTCAAGTCTTAATATAGGTGATAGACAAGTAAGAACACAAGATGGGCAGAGATAAGCGAGGATGTGAACCTGAGGAATACAAACCTAGAATCTTGGGGGCTGTCGTGGTGGTTAATAGAACTAATAGCAAAGTAAAATTTTTTTCTGGTAATTTCCATACACACCATGTCATTAAGACCTTGAGACTACAGGGGTATGGAATCGGCTCTGACAAGGGAGTGTTGTCAATTAATTTCAGAATTCCAGGATCTCTGTTGACTCTAGTTAAATGTTGAAGAGGAAGCTAAGGGAAAAAATAAAAATACTCTCCAAACTTATCTAGGATTCCCAGCTAAGCCCAAAAGTAGAAAATTTTCCTGAGGGTTCTTCTGATATCTTCCAAAAGTATCTGTTTGGGGAGGGTATGATTTGGCTTGTTTTAGCAGTCTCTTGCAATAAGTTACTGCAATTTCTCAAAAGAACACTAACACAGGACTATTAGTATTGCTAGATAGATATGCTACCAATTTTTTTGCTAACATTATTTATACAGCTATGTTTTATTTCAGCCCTACCAGATTTCTGAAGAAAGAACATAAAACAATAGATACACAGACAGTGGTTGACTCCAAGAAGCTATAAATGTCACAGAAGAGTATAGTGCCAATACAGATATTCTGATTTTTCAAAGTGTGAGTTACACCACTTTACATTTCAAAAATCTACCTTAGTACATGTTCTTACTGACTGACGGACATCTGAGTTTTTACTTTTATGACAAAAGTCAAAAGCAAATCAAATGTTCTGTGTCTTTTTTATGGCAGCCATGTTAGAATCAGCAAGTCATGTGGGCAGTGAAGAACATTACCATCAAACTCCTTCCCAAAACCACTTCATGTAGGCTGTGCATTTATCATGTTAGATTGCTTTTCCTATATATTAGTGTTATATATTTGTTATTGTTTTGGGAAATGCTCATTTTTTGCTTTGTTTTTTCCATACAAGTTAATGGTAATTGCTTCTTTGCATGAAGTATTTCTTCAATCTTCCAAATGCTCTGTCTTTAGATTTCTTTTTTTGAGAGTGTGGAGGGGAGATTTTACTACATACCTTCTTTTTTTTTTTTTTTAACTGTATACTATACCTTTTACTGATATATGTACAGGTTTAAATATACATAGGCTAAACCCGGGAACTTCTAAAGAGGTAGTAGTTCTGGAAATTTTACCCTAATTGTATATTTTGCTCAAAAATAAATGCTAATATTTTCACCAGTTACTCTCACCTATTGAGCAAGCAGGTAAAGAGTCAGAGCTCTGAAAAAATAAAATAGGATCAAGGAGTATTGGTAAAAAATAATAATAGCTTTGAGAGTTAATGAAATCTCTCAGTGGACCTTCTAAATCTTTACTTCATTTAGTTGATTTCTGTCAACAAAGCTGTCACAGGACAGAGACCAGGAAGCTCCGGGTGAAATCGCTGCTGTGGATTCAGCTTTGTGTATCTCTCTGGGTATGTGTACATAGTTTCCATCATTTACTCACACTGTCATGGATTCCCTAGTGTCCTCCTGGCCCCAGTTCATATGTTGAAACTCTAACCTCAAAGAAACTGTATTTGGAGTAAGGCCTCTAAGGTGGTAATTCAGTTCAATGTTCAAAGGGTGGAGTTCTCTTAAAAAGATCTGAGTCCTTATAAGAAGAAGAATCACTAGAGCTTTCTCTCCTTCATCAGGAACAAACACATACACACACAAATGGGGGGAGGGAGAGAAAGAGAGAATCATGTGAAAATGAAGATAAAAAAATTCTTGCAAGCCAGGAAGAGAGGTGTCACCAGACTCCACTCTGATAAATACCTTAATCTCAATCTTCCAGTTTCCAGAAATGTGAGAAAATGAATTTCTGCTTTTTTAAGCCACCAAGTCTATACTTTTTATAGTCACTCTAACAAACTAATATATACACTAATGTGTCTTTTTAAATAGTTTTTCTGTGTCTATTAGAATCTTGGAACAATAGCCAAACTTGCTTTATAACTTTAAAAAGTTTGTCCATGAACACATTCACTTAAGTCCCACATTAGTTGAGGTTTCTCATGTTACAAATCAAGGAATGTTATGCAAAAATTAAGCTAAACCTAAAGACAGAAAAGTGGGTATACATCAAGAGCACATGGAAAGTTTTCTAAGCTTTCTCATGACGCATATCTTGAGCTCTGACTCATTTTTCTCCTTCTCCCATCAATTTTTTTTTTATTCATGTGTTGAGTTTGGAGATTGTGTCTGGAGATTCATAAAATTAACCCAGGTAAAAGTATTCAGAGACAGTCAATAACCCACTCTTTCTATTTCACAATTCCCACTCTTCACTAAGAGAAATCTCATTAGCTGCCCTGAATCACATCCACCCCAGTCCAATCAACTATGGCTGGAGAGTGTGACTGTTGGACTCAGACCTCAAAACAGCTGGGATTCTGCCATTGTTAGATGGACCCAATAAGGTATCCATCACAAGCTCAAAACAAACCCAAGAAATTGTCCTTATCATTCATCTTGTATACTGGGGATGGAAACAAATTCCTCAAGGGCATACAGCTATTTTTTAAGTAGAATTGTATGAAAAGGCAGATTTTTCCCTCGAGTCTGATGTTGTGAATCCCATATTACATATGAGGATAACTCATTTTTTAGAATGTACCAATAGTCTGTATTTGGGGAGGTATGACAATAACTATTTCATAAAAGTATGAGTAATATAAAGATGTCTTTTCTTTTTAATTTCTAGGATATACTAGCAAAGAAAAACAATTGGTAGTCCCATTTACTATCTCCTTTCAGTTTATTAGTAAAGTCAGTGCCATTAGTTTCATTTAATAATGTTCAGTTCTATGGGGAAAAGCTGTCATTAGTTACTGGATATGAAAATAATAATAGTGGAAGTCATCTCGATATTCAACAAACTTATTTACTTACAAATGACTGATTCTAGAACATTCTATTAGACATTTTTTCATCATGGTGATATATTTCAATAGAACAATTTAAAAAGATATTGCAATTTAAAATACAAGCAACCATTCCTTTGGTTTTGTTTTATAAGAGGTCAGTGCACAACATCCAAATACTCCTAATATGCAAGTTGTTTTGTTATCCTTTGTATCTGTTCAAATTTTATGTTTTGATAGACTTCTAAAATATTTTGCCTATATAAATCCTATATCTTCAAATAGAGAAAGATAGCATGGTACTATGTATAACAAAGCAAACTATCTCTTATGAGTTTAATATATACAACACAGAAGTTAACCAATCCTGTTCATAGTACATGAGTCAATGCTACATACAATGAAGAATAAAAAAAAGGGTGAATAGGTGGAGAAGGTGTTGCCCTACTCTGATCAACTTTTCTTAAAAATCATAAGAAAGTTATTCTACATTATGGAGGTGACCCATATGGCTACTAAATTCTGAGTCACTGAAGCAGAACTTCTCCATGTCACCTCCATACCTTCTTTGCCTTCTCAAGCATTCTTTCATAATTGACCTCTGATATTTAGGATATCTCTTGTTTACAGTTACATTTGATTTTGCTCATGTAGATAGATTGGAAAATGCAAAGTAAGAGACTACGGAGTAAGAACAAGAAGAGAGAAAGAGTTTCAAAAACTACAGGGTACACTTATGTACAGCGAATACTTAGAAGTCATTAACATGGCACTGACATTCCTTTGTTCTAATTAATATCTGATTTTGCTATTCTCAAATCATTTCTCTTTCTCATGTATGAAATCGGAGGAGGCATTGTTAGCAATGAAAGCTAGTGAACTTTCTGTTCCCTAGATTTAAAAAAGACAACTTTTTGGTGTTGCATAGAAATCCATACTCCTGATTGTCCTCACTCACTCTCCCACTGGTATTTTCTGTCTATAATTTATGTTCACCCTCCTGGACAATTATAATCCAGCATAGTCAACAGACTATAAATAGACATACACACATGCATATACCACCCAGTATGCAGACATCTGTGAATATTAACTTTGTACAGCTGAGAAAAATTATCTGTACAGTTTATGTTGTTTAATCAACTACATGTTTCCAGAGACATTTATATTTCTTTATTGCAGAGAGTGAGAGAACCTTCATAAAAGTAAAAGGCAAACTCTCCAAAGACTCAAAAAAGTTAGCACTAGAGGAAATTCTGATGTCTTCTGGCTTAGCCTCTCATTTTACACAGGAGAAAGGAGGGTGTGTGATATATGAATTGATCTGGCTTAGGTTTCATAGCTTTTGGTGTGTGTTGACAAGCAGTGGGGGGAGGAAGAGAAGACTTCATTACAAGGTCAAATTGAGTCATGAATGACATATTTACTTCAAAAACTGACTAAAAATATAGACCACAAAGATAAACAGACTCCTTTATCTTATCGTACATATATATATATGAATATATAAGTATATATATTCATATACTTATATATTCATATATTCATATATATATATATGAAGCCAAGAAGGATAGCACAGGGAGTATGAATGGGGGCTAGTGGATGACCTGTAGGGACAAATGGATTGAGATATGTAGTTCAATATGGTACTATTAAGAGAAGATCATTTGAAATATCAGAAAGGATTTCTTCTTTCTATTACCTCACCCCCCAAATTCCTCTCAATTGGCAAGGAAGAATTTGGGTCTAAAAATATCCACGATTCCAAGTTAAAGTTTTCCACCAGAAGGCATCTACCTGGTCATAGGGATATGACATAAAGTCATGAGTTGCCAACAATCTCTTCTGGAAAATATTATCTCTTGGAATAAATTATGGAATGCCAAGTAGAATACAGGTATCAGTAATACTCTGGATATTAAGTTGGTTGGTATGGCACTGATGTTTGACTTACTTCATGCTTTGTAATTTACATATGCATTGTGTATGTTTTGTTCATGTTACCAAAAAATCAAACTGTCAAAATATGATCCAAGATTGCTATTCACTATGTACAGTGAACTATTCAACTATGAAGATCATAGAGTTTCAGACATGTAAGGGTTAAAGACATATAATCTACAACCCTTTCTAGAAATCTTTTTATTTTCTTTTTAGATGGAAACCTAGCCAATACAATGATGTATGAAAATAATCTTTAATTAAAAAAAGAGATGATGTGCAGTAAAATAACAAAAACAATAGAAAATTGAAAATATTAAAATGTTAAAAAAATAGTTTAAAAAACATGAAAATTAGGTAATTCTTAAGGTTTATAAATCAACTACTCAGGCTATCTGTTATTTTAAAAGACATTAATACCCACTAGAAGAAACCTGTATATGTATGATATACACCTAAAGTGGGTGGGAAGGTAATAGGTTGAGGAAGGCTAATGTATGTCTCGTTTAGCGATTGCATGTCTTAAATATGCAAACAGAACTTCCTCTGACCTGCATTTCATGTGACAGAAGATATTTTAAAAGGTACATGTGAGGTTAAGCAATAAAAAAACAGTTTAAAGAAAGATTTTTATGTTTTTTAGAGAAAAAGAATATGAATCCATTCTTTTATATTGAGTTCCTAAAATTTTTACCCCACACATCAAGCTATTTTGAATTAGAAATAATTGGCAAATTAAAACTTTCTAGTTGGAATGCCTCTGGAAGACAAAGGGAAATATTTGTTTTCCAGATTTTTATATGATTCTCAAGTAAACCATTTTCAAAAAGTTTATTTTTAATTATAGCAAAGCTAAACAAGAAGGGGGAAAGCAAACTCAAGGAATTGGCCCTTGATCCAAAACCCAAATCTTATCCTGGTTTATAGTCACTGGACACAATCTGGGTATAACAGTTACAAAGTTTCATACACAAATATGTTGCCAGCACATATGTTGTCAGGGTTTAGACACCTTGTTCTAAGCCAAGTAAACTGATTCTATATTTCAAAAGAAACTGGTCTGTTTCTTTTGGTATCAATCACTTTTAGATTATCCAGCTGTACAGGAAACACTTTCCATTGAAAATGGACATCTTTTTTCTGAATCTCTTCTATAATATTAAATCCTAGGAACTACCTGATACTTTCATGCCCTAAGAAGTATATTCCATATTTATTCAACACATTCCACAGAAGCATCATGCATCATCCATTCTGCTAAATATATATATTTATATATACAGATTAATACATATAATAAATATATAATATACAATTAATATATAATATATAAATATTAATATATAAATAAATAAATATATATTTATAAATATATATGTATATGAATGAAATACACACACATATCATTGTATTCCCCAGGGTTTTCCCAACACGGTATCACCTATGAAACATCATCTTGATCTTTTGTGCTCCACCCTTCCCTGATTTCACTCTCCCTTCAATCCCCTCTCTAGCTGTTTACTTTAAATCTGTAATCATCTTGTTAGTATTGACTTTTTCTTGATATTTTGTTTGTTTTCCTTATATTCCATCTATAACTGAGACCATCCAGTTTTTGTCTTTTTCTTTCTGCTTATTTCTGTTAGTGTGATTCCTTCTAGGTTCACTCATGTTATCACACATGCATCACATTTGTCTTTTTGATTGCTGAATCATATCCCATTGTTCAAATATACCTTTTTGAGTCATTCATCTGTTTGGGGACATTTGGGTTGTTTCCATAGCTGGCTATTGTAAATAGTGCTGTTATAAACACTTGAGTACTGGTGTCCTTTTGAATTGGTGTTTTGGTATCCTTTGGGTAAATTCCCAGTAGTGGAATTGCTGGATTGAATGGCAGTTCCATTTTCAGTAGTGTGAGGTTCATCCACACAGATTTCCATAGTGACTAGGTCAGTTTCATCCATTATTCTGAAGACAATGGGAGTTTTTTGCAGCAGTTAATGCTGCAGACCTCATCAGGTACTAATGACTGCTTTTCATCCCTCTCTCTGTTCCTCTCTGTACGTGTATCGTATCTGCATCTCTCCTTATGTAGCCACACAACATTTAATCAGTTAGTTATACTTTTACCCTTCCAAGAATGCATCTCTCACTCTTTGGAATAAAAAAAAGGTGGATATCAATATCTTTGAAAGGACTCAAAAATGGATTATAGTTCTGAATGTTCCCATCATGGATTACTCCATTTGTGAATTGAGGGTTAAATTATTGCTTCCCATGCCACATACCTAGGTACCCAACCCTTTTTCCTTTCTTAAATAGCTTGCAAATACTTGCCAAAGTTGACAAAGTTTATAATTACACCAAAAGAGACTTGAAACTAATA
Organism: Uropsilus gracilis; assembly: GCA_004024945.1. Taxonomy (NCBI): domain Eukaryota; kingdom Metazoa; phylum Chordata; class Mammalia; order Eulipotyphla; family Talpidae; genus Uropsilus; species Uropsilus gracilis. The sequence goes on from PVHY01008001.1 coordinate 44,368, forward strand.
CCAAAACAGCATAGCTTTGTTGCTATATATAAAATATATATAAATATATATATTTATAAATATATATATTTATAAATATTTGGTGCTGAACCAAAACTTGTAATAAATGCTGTAATTAGAAATCATAAGACTTTGTTCCCAGTTGGGGCTCATCATGCCCAGGACAACATTAAGCACACTTAATGGTTGCACCAGTCCACACCTAAAAGTGTCTTGCTCTTATTTGGCTTTTCCAGTGTTAGAATTACAAAGACTTCTTTTTTTTCTTATCATTCATGAATTGATTTATTTGTTGATTTCACTTGAACAAAAAGATGAACTGTTAACATTAGGACAAGATTATATGAAGGATATTTTCAGTTAAAATATTCAGTGATTCCAAGACTCTTTAGTATTTTATTTGGCTTAATATTTTTGTTTGTTTTCATAATAAAAATGTGTATACTTATTTAAGGCAAAAGATAAAGAAATGAGAACACAGATTAACAGTTTTCAATAGTTCACAACCCCCCAAAATGAATCTTCATTCTTTCTTATGCCAAGCCACATGTCATACGTACTTTACAGTACAGCTTTTGGTAGATTGTGATCATGTATTTTAAAATTATTTATTTGTTACATATATATAATGTATATATCATATAATATATAATATATATGATACATATATTACATCATTGTCTACCCTGAAGTGGGGGAAGCAGAGGTTAAAATTACTTCTTTAAGAGTGTTGGCACTTACCCAACCAAAGATGAGGTTCATATTCATGAAAGGCAAAAGATTAATTTCTCAAAAAATGTGTGTTCACTACTTCCTCACATACATATATGTGCATACAAACAAACACACATACATACTACAACAATCTAGCATCAATGAATAATATAAAAAAATCTCTTTGGAGTAAGGAAAAGTAAATATGATCATTCCATTCCACTGTTCTTTTAGATATAGAAGTATGAGTTTTCCCCATTTCTCTCTAAAAGATTCTATGGAACAGCAACTCTGCCTCTTTTTTAGTGCCATGGTGGCAGGATAATTCTCTGGAAATAACTTGAAGCCTCAGGTTCTCTCTAATCACATGGCTCTTGCCATTCCTGATATTTCTAATAAAAGAGAAATCCTAACAAGAATATTCTTATGATAATTTTCAAAGAAAGTAACTAAACTGTACTTCATTTATAGGTCAAGTTCTATTATGACAGAAATTATTTCAATAAAAATGTCCATGTAACAAAAATACCCAGCTGATTACCCTTTATCTTAGAATATATTTCATAAAAACTGTAGTATAAGGATCATGTCAGACTCCTATAGAGTTTAATCTAATCGGGCCTGATTTATTATGATTCTACAAATACTCTCACTCACAGAAGCTATTCATAAGCTGATTCTGTTTTCTGTATTGATGGCTTCTTTGTCAGGGATATATGGCATCAAAATTATTATTCTCTTTGTGTACCTCCAAAACACATAAAATTCATTGTTTTTAATCAAGCTATTTCCCTTTCCAATTCAAAGACTCTTATTTGCTCTGAGTCCTGTTAGTCATTAGTATAAATTAGGATGGGTCTACAGTTGTAATGATCCATGCCTTATTAACCTCTTCCTTTGATCAAGCCCTGTGATTTAAGAGATATCAGTTCAGCCCACACAGCCTGCAAAATTAACATCAGTCACTGGAAATATTCATCAAAGAAAGCATTTTAACAACACAAAGAAATCCTGAGCCACATAAGGTAATTATCAATTCATAAACTTAAAATTTATGGCAGGATAAAAGAGAAGAGATCCAGATGCAAGCCAGTACCTGGGAATACACACTATTTGAGTTGTGTCGTAGTTAGTTATTCCAAACACTGAAGTCCAAGCATGTAAAATATCTGGTAATAGGTTTTAAATGAAGGTAGCATGGGCTAATAGACTAAGTTTTAGGATTTAATGGAATCAACAATTGAATTTTAAAACCTGGTCTGCTGCTAAAAGGTTATATAAACTTTAGGAGTCACTTAAATTTTTAGTAGTTTCAGGCTCATTGCTTCTAGGCAGCAACATCTGAAATATTGTAAATCTAGATCCACCCTACTGTGAAAAATGTACTAGGAAATATTTCTGGCTCTATTTGTACCCATATATTTAGATTTTCAAATGGATAAATTCTCTTTGCCTCTAAGCTTAACTGAAAAGACATACCCATTAAATGAGATTTTACTCTTTACTCCTATTACATTTCACATAACACCTTTGTAACCCTGTGATTGCTAATCTTTTCTTCACACTTGACAAACATTGAATCACTTGGATATTTACACTAGAAATGGTATAAAAATGGTATGTTATGGTAAAAGATGGAAATGGCCTGACTCTATAAGAAAATTCTATTTTGACAATCTACCAGTAACATTGCCTGTTGTACTAATAACTAGTATAAAAAGATCATTGAAAGTTGGACATAATTTTTAGGAAAATTCTAATAATCTAACCCCTGAATAATTACTTCCTAATCTTATTTGATTCTTCACACTGTCTGACACCTAGGTTTATGTTACATAATTCATTTGAACTGTTGATCCTATCAATAGATCTCTAAGACCAAACTAACAAAAGACAGACCTGAGGAAACAAAATGAAAATGTAGAATAATGAACTAGACACCTTCTCATTATTGTTTGATTCTCTGAAACATACATCCAATACATTTCTAGCATTCCTTCTCATATTGTGACTTTACTTCAAAAGTATTACATCTCAGTGGAATGCTTGTGCACAGATTAAAACAACCTATCTACTAATATTCACTCCCTTATTCATTCACCAAGACTGATGATACTGACATGACATGACTAGAATAGGAGGAAATACCCATGTACTGAGACAATAAATAAATGGTCAAATAGAAGTTTCCATAATACAAAATATAAAAACCCACCTTTTCTTATCGCTTTTAAAGCTCCAAGTACTTTGTTGAGTATTTTAAATGGATTATCTCAGTTTATTTTTATAATAATTCTATTGAGGATATTATCTGACATTTTATAGACAAAGCAACTGAGGCAGAGAATAACTACTTGTCTGAAGGTTTGTTAGAATGTGGTCAAACAAGGAATGAAACTTTTGAAGTTCAGATAAAAGTACAGTATGGGAACACAAACAGAAGCCTGCTGGCTATAGCAATACAATGTAATCTTCTATAAAATTTACCTTGATTACACTGTATTTTCCTGAGGATTCATTCTTTAGCAATGTGTACAAATTCTTGTTCCATGTAAAGAAAGAAGATGTAAGGAAAGAGAAAGCAGTAGCTAGAACATTCTAAGTACTTACCTTCTAAGGTAGTAGACATCTGTTAGTGAATATTTAAAGCAACTCCAATACATGGGATTTTCAATTACACTTTGCTCATGAGGAATCTACAGCAATGAAAGGTTAGTCAACTCCCAGAGATTACACTAGCCGGAATCCATACTTACATGTTTTTTTATCTAAATATGTTATTTTCAGCAAAAAAACAAACAACAACAACAACAAAAAACACTATCATATCAACATTTCTCCCCAATATGTAACTACAACATACAGAAGTAAAAAACATTTATTTTAAATTGAAGTTTCAGTTCATTCTAGAAGCTCTCTAGACCTCTTTTGAAGGAACAATTTCACTGTTTAAGACATAGTGTCTAAAATTGGTTTAGATGAGGATTGGGAGGTCAAATGAGTTAATTTGACCACATAGTCCCTGTTAACTATGAAAACAGATTGCACTCAATAAGACAAATCCTTATCATTCTTTCATTTGCAATAACAGTTTCACCCATCACAACACAAAGATGCCATAGATTTTGGCAGAATTATGTACAGATACTATGGTATATCCTTTGAAAAAAACCATACTGTTCACGAAGATCTTTCAGAAGATCATGATACTAAAACCAAGGAGGAGAAGAAAGAAAAGAAAACTAACACTGTTCAGTGAGATCAAAAATATGCATGCTAACAAAATTAGCCATGGAATTCAGTATCAAGCTAGTAAAATACTAGTGTTCTAGAAACCAGCTGAGGATGAATGGATGACAAGGGTTAATAGCAATGCAGTCCTTGTGATAAAGGAGAGCAGCACTAGTCCATATCCTGGCCATTTTCTTGCATGCTAGCAATATTTTATGGGAGTATGCTGAGAACAGACTGGAAAGGTCTGCTGAGTCCTAGATAGGTAGAGTATCATCAACTTTAATTCAGACACTTGGAAATGAATCTTAACTGGAAATTTGCACTAATGACTATGAAGCAGAGTCACCACCTTTGGTAAATTGACAAGAATAAGCATGACACTGAACATCCCAGAGTAGAAGACCCTAAGAATATGAGGACTTGTTTATTTTGGTGAAATCTGACTAACAAAAGGTTGACTCATTCTTGCCTGGATCATAAGCAGAAATCCCTTCAATCTCAAAACAGTACTTATTTAAAGTTGGAAAATGATTAAGTTCACCAGAAACTGTATCAAGTCAGAAACAGCACATGGGAGGAGTCAAGAAGGCAGATAAAGTCAACTTGAGGTTCATAATAATTCAAATTTATAAATGATACAACCTAAAACATCCTCATGGAGTCCAGGATGATGTGAACATATCTTGTAGAATGGGCATAACAATCCAGGGTTGGTGTTTATCTCAAAGTTTTCTAGAGACTAATATGTAACCATGTTATTAGGATGTACAGAGGGAGCAAAAAGTATGTTGACTAGTGATTTAATGGGTCCTTGCCTTTTTGATCTTGAGAAACCTTCTATTTTGGTCAATATCACTCAACATATTGTCATGGAAAAGAACAAGCTGTGTTTTGCAGAGACTCTTCCAAGATAATTATAACACGCAAAAAACACTGGGCTAGACAAAAGATACAAACCACTAATTCTAAAGAACACCTGTATCCCAGTGTTAGTTGCAGCACTATTTACAGTAGCTATGCTATGGAAACAACTCAACTGTCCAAAAACAGATGAATATACTAGAAAGTTATGGATTATGTACACAATGAAATATTATTCATCTATCAAAAAAGACAAATTTATGTCATTCGCAGCAATATGGATGGAACTAGAAGGAATCATACTAGCAGAAATAAGCCAGAAAGAAAAAAAAAATAAGAGATGATCTTGCCTATATGTGGGACATAAGGAAAACAAACAAAAGGACAAGGAAAGTTTAAAACTGTCAACAGAACTGAAGCATAGAGCAAGAGGGGGGAGGATTACATTTCGGTGAAAGGGGTAGAAGAGATTAAGATGATAATTCATGGGGGACTAGGTGGCTGGAGAATCCTGGGGAATAAAATCATGTGATATATGTGTGTGTAATCAAATAAAAAAATAATAAAACAAACAAAAAATCACTGGGCTAGAAACAGAAAAAAACGAGGCTTCAAAATTCACCTATTTGTTCAACTGCAAAACAAATTGCAGTGGTGGTGTTACATAATTGTATTTATGTAGCCTTTTTAGAAACAAAACATGACAAGTAACATACACACATACACACAAACATGTGTGCACATTTAGGAACACACATATTGGAATTGCCTGCCTTAAGGGAAATGAAGGGCCCATCATCCATACACTTTTTGTATATTTGGCCTCTAAACACCCCTCCAAAGACACCCTAAAGTAGCTATAATCTATTTAAAGATAATGAGATTATTTTTAAAGTTATTACCAAAAGACAGCGGATTTTAAACATTAGCAAACATTTAACTTTTTATTTTTTATGCATCAAGTAAACTGTGTATAAGTGTAGAATACACACACACACACACACGTGCACACACACAATAGTACTTTCTGAAAAAAAAATTACGGAGAAAACTTTGAACACCGTAAGACATTCTTAAGACAAGAACACCAGTAGACATTAAGTCTATCAACTTAATTTCTTTTAGACAAATCACAAAATTCCCTTATTTTAAGACAAATATGAGTAAAAATACCTATCAATTGAGACTTAACTTCAACTGGATGTTTTGTTTTCACTAAGCAATGAATGTGGTGAACTTGATGGAGAACTTGAATTTTATGAAATGGAAAAAAAATAAGAAACTAGTAAAAATAAACTTGAGAGAAAGCAATACAATCACTTATAAATAATGGCAACTTTGTAACAGAAAAAGTCAGAAATATTCCTTTTTGTGTCAAGTCACTTCTCTTCAGAGACAATGAATTTCTGACAGGTGAAAACCTTTCACCTGAAATTGAAGGGTGCTATTTACCAGTGTGAATAAAAGCACTCAAATGGTTAAGTCTAGATGCCATGTAAACATGAAAATGTCTGTAAGTTTCACCTCTCTTAAATAAAATCAAGAAATATCAGTACAATTCCGTACAAAAAGGTAAAAAGAAATCTTTGCTTTATCTCTATTAGGGTCCTCAAAATAAATAACCACAAAAGAGTTGTTTCTTAGTAGATACAAAGCCAGAAAGGACGAGGCTTCCTTGAAAGTGTGATGAGACCCAATATGACATACAAACCAGCAGAATGACAAACACAATCACAGGAAAAATCCTAATCTCCTGAAAAACCAGCATAATTATAGAGTTATGGGAGACTGATTAAATTCAAAAAGTTAGAGAAAAAATGCAACGTTAGAATAATTTCATTAGCAAGAGATAACAAATTCCCAAAGAAACTCATCAATTAGAGTGTTGGTTCTCCCAGATCCTGGGACATCTTGGATGGAGTAAATATTAGAGCCAAAAAATTATTTGAGTTAACTTTCAACCTTTGCCTAGGTGTTGATCTTCTCATTAAAGAAGCAACGTGTTGTTTTGTTTGTTACTGTTGTTGTTTTTATTAACTGAATAGTCAGAGGAAGTTACTATTTTCGGCCTGTAAAAATCTGATTAAAAAAATGGTACAATTCCCCAGTCAAGGCTAATGCCTTATAACTGCCAATTCATTCATCTATCCTTGTCATGTCAATATTACATGTGAGGAAATTAGAGGCAAAGGTTGCGATTCACACCTTTAATACAGCATAGGGTACATGTGATGTGCAAAAGAAAGACTTTCCAGAAAAGGAAAGACAAGACACATGAAGAAGGTAGCCTCATACAAATGCAGAGAACCTTTCTGGAGAGATGGAGCTGCTTCTGGACTTTTTCAGAGAAGGAGAGAGGGAAAATCTGCAACAGAAGGAAACGGAAACATTATACTGTTCAGAGGCTGAGGTGCTGTTGAAGAGCAAGTATTAAGGTCTAAAAATAGAAAAGGTATAGAGACAGGGAGTGCTGTATCAAGAAGTACTTTGAAGGTAGTGCTCGGAAATGTATACATTCCCTCTTAGACCACTATGGAAACGTTAGAGGATTTTATCACAGAATATTTTTATTTCCAAAATAAATGTTCCAGTTAAAATGCTGACAATGGTCTGGAAAACAATTCTGAAATCAGGGAATTTTACATGAAATCAGGTTCTTTTCTGCCTTTTCCCCCCAGGTTCATGTGCTATAACTTGACATATAACATCACATTAAATTCAAAATGCACTAGTGTAATTTGATAGATGTGTGTGTATATATGTGTATATAATCTGGGGGTATTACCACAATAAGGGTATAATTAGCACCTCTATTATCTCACATACTTCACAAGCACTTTGTGTGTTTGTGGTAATATTTAAGATTTTATGCTTAACAATGTATAATAAAACTGTAATCTATAATGCAATATGGTTGACTATAGCTACTATGACATAGACTAGCTCTTCAGAATTTATTGATTTTATAATAAGAAACTTACAGTGACCACCACCTTCTCCAAATCCTCTGACAACTATCAGTTAACTCTCTATGAGTTTGTCTCTTTTATTTTCCACATGTAAGTGAGATCATACAATATTTAATCTTTTCTTCATTTAGCATTATATCCTCAAGATTCATCCATGTACTATGGATACATGTATATAAATGCATATGCATGTATATACATACATGCATATACATGCATATGCATACACACATATGGCACATTGTCTGCTGTAGCCAGTCAGAAGGAGTTTTGCTGAGTTCATGTTTTTGCTATCGGAAATAATACAGATATATAGCTGGAAGGTCTAGTCCCAAGTGTGCACACTACAGTTGGGACCAGTTTAGCATCCTGTACTTATACAGTTGGTCCACTTCCACTGTGTGGCTATTACCAGTGACCCCTGCCCTTCCCTATTCCAAGCTGTTTTATAACCATCCCAACCCTGGTAGGTTCATCAATTCTAGCAGCTAAAGAAGAATATTGGAGCCCTTAGCATCATCTTCACAGGATTATTCAATAATAAGCAAGGAAAATAGGCAGCAAGAAAACAGCCACTTGAACCCCCCTAACTTCCCAACCCCTCACCCCCCACCTTTCCCACCCCCTGGGTGATGGCATTCTAGGCCCAGGTATGCCCAATTACTCATGCTCACACCCAGGTAGGTACAGTAACAGAGAGGAAGCAATACCATAGGTGCTGGTCATAGAAGCTAATGGCTGAAGGGTGTGATGTGAGAAACCCTGATAACTCATTTGGCCTACACTAGCCATCCCTATGTATCTCAGCTTTGCTGTTCTCTAGACTAGGAAGCGAGTCCTTCCCTTTAGTATGACCCTAAAAGGCAAAAGTTGGTGGATCATCCCACTTTCCCTTTCCCAGTGAAAACTCTTCCAGGCTAGGGAGGCCCCTCTTGGTGCTGATCAGTACCAACTTGGAGGTGAGGCATGTTATAGGCAAAATTAAACTATTTTACCTTTTTCTTAAAAAGACAAACTGTGTGCAGTTATTCTCAAGTTTCCTGTTCTATTATTTTAATGAAGTTTCTGAAGTGAACAAAACTATCCCAGAGCTAAATTTGTTTGTGGATGATTATCTAATTTTTTATCTTAAAGGATTCTAGACTATCTTACTCCTCCCTATTGGTGTCATTACTTTACATAACTATTAATTTACAGATACTGAAATATCCTTGTTCTGCATAGATACATATCACTAGATTATGGGGTGTGATTTTAATATGCTGTTGGATTGAATTTGCACTACTTTGTTGAGAATTTTTCTATCAATAGTCATCAGAGATTGGTCTACAGCTTTGTTATAGCCTCCTTAAAAGACTTGGTATTAGGGTATGATGGCATTGAAAAATGACTTGGGGAGTTTTCCTTTCAACATTCTGGAACTATGTGAGAAACACTGGTGTTAACTTTTCTTTAATTATTTTTTTAATTTATCCATGAAACCATCTGGTCCTTGGTTTTTCTTGTTGGAAGTTTTGTGATTAGTGACTCATGTTCCTTGTTTATGATTGTTTGCTTTAGATTTTCTATTTATTTATAATTCAGTCTTGGTAGGCTGTGTGTTTCTAAGAATTTACTTGCTTCTAGTCTTTCCAATAATTGTCCATAGTAGTTTTTATGGTATCAATGTAATTATATTTTTTTTCCAATTGAGTGTCTTTTCCTTAGTCTAAGGTTTTATCAATTGATGTGTATACCATTAAAATCATGGAAAATGGATCACTATCATCACTTTTGTTTCTTGGCAATGTGTGAAACATAAATAGATACTAAGTGGGAAAGTACACATACCAGTTACCAGGTCAACTCTCATCTGTTATATACAATCAAGATTAGTTTTAGCCCAGGAACCAATATGATGATGTGACTTCAAACAAATTCAAAGATTTCCATTTTGTCATCAATTTAAATGTGTCTTACATGAGAATTACTTTTAGTCAATAGATAATAATAATTGATAGCTGAATGACAGTAATCTGTAAGTTAATTAACCAAATGATATGCAATTTACACCTTTAATCAATCTCAGTTTGACTTCTATTTAGTCACTAGTCTTTCCATGGTTAATAGATGAAACTTTTTGAATTATAGGCTCCTAGGAGAGAACATCTTTTCACTGTCATGTACCTTTCAGTATTCTTCAGGCAGGACATACTCTTCTGCTTGTAGAAATGTGCCTGATGACAGCAATGTGTGCTGTGAAATCTATTTTTGACACAATGTTGGATTCCATCACATCTTTCTATACTTTCTTAAATCTCTATTCTATTTCTTAATAAAAAGGTCCAACTGAACTTCTGTTGCTATGGCATGTTCTTTTCCCTATCCTTTCCTGCCTTTCCATTAATACAGGCACACCTTCTGTAACATTACTGAGGAAGAGGTACTCTGCTCCATCATATCCCCAAATTGCAATTTGTCTGTTGACCTTTGTATCTTGCATGATATAATATATCCTGTCTTCAGTTTCTCTATTACTTGCTGACCTTTAAGTTACTCTATAAACCTTATTATCATCTACCTAAACTTAGTCCTCATGTGTTTCTTCTTGAGATGAGTGGGTATAGTCTCAATGGTATATCATTTTTTTCTAGTCTTGACCATTTAATGTAGTATCTTTTAGCAGCCTCACTGATGAACTTGTCTCAGGGAAACACTGAATTATGCCATTCATACTTTTCTTTCTAAAAGTGATAAGCTTTGGTTTTATAACTAATATAAATTAATATTCATGATATACATAAACTATCAATTCCATTTTTTAAAAAAAATGCCTCATGCTGTAATTATTATTACTATGCTCTAAAGTAACCCAAGTGGACATGGCAGTTGATTTTGTAAAAGAAAAACTATGTTTTCTAGGGAAAATGTATTGGTCTTTTGTTTCTCTTTGACATTTTTTCAGTTACACCTGCTGTGAAATACGAAAGGAAATGTTATGATTCCATTTTTTTTTTAAATTTCAGTCGGGCTAAATGTATCTAAAATATTCATAAAATTAAGCTTTTTCAGGATAAAAAAAAAAAAAACTTGGTTTCCTAAATTGTTTATAAGAGTGACTATAAGCCGATGAAGATATTTTGAGCACAAGGTGCAGTGGAATTTTAAATAACTTCCTCTCACTCCTCATCAGTGTCTATATGATTTCTAATCATTCCTCTACACATCAGCTGTGATGAGAATGAATCCAGGTGTGATGAACATGATGTTCTTGTTATTCTGAAGGATATTTATTTTTATTTATGCTATTGTGTTTAGATTTTTCAAGCAATATTTAGAACAAAGCTTCTAAGCTAAATCTTTTACTAGCTTCATTTCTGGAGTGGGGCCAGGAATTTTTTTCTATAATTGATAAAGATCCCCAACTGGAAGAGGGTGAGGCCAGAATACTAATTATCAAACTGTTCCTAGACTGCTATGGAGTAAGAGAGTATTTTCTAAATAATGGTTCTACCTGAAGTTCTAAACTGTTTCAGAAAAAATTATAAGTAGAAAATACATGTTTCCCAGTGTCAACTTCTGTTAAGAGAAAAAAACCTTTAAAGCACAGATGTCTATCCATAGATAGAGTTGTTATGGCATGAGGAACTTTCCATAATTATAGGTAATCATTCAAACCCCCTTGGAACACAGATTTCATTTCATTTCCTGAGATTATAGAGATTTGGGGAAAGGGGTATTTGTTGCTTATAAAGTTAAGAGCATTCTTCTGAAAAATTTAACCTAATATAAATTTTTTATTAAGCATATATTTTTGACTAAACAAGTAATTTCTTTATATTTCCACAAGTTAATAATTTCAAAGTTCAATCCATCTGTAGTCTAGCTTCATTTTTGCTACTCTGCTCTGCAAATAGAGAAAAATTTGGCTGATATTTATTAAAGCTGCATATTTAAGTCTATTAAGATGCATTTCATTACCTCTACCAAATGCAAATAGGTTTTCAACCTTTTCAGGGCAGCAGGATTTATTGTACAGTTCAAAGAATGATTGTATCTGCCTTCTGGGCTTGGTGTAGTCTAATTTCATAATATATACACAAACAGAATTTGTTCTCAGAGAAACATGTAACAGTTTCAGAGCTGTAAGTCAGGTGCTTGATGAGCTCCTGAAAGTATTTGCTTAGTATTCTGAATAATACATATAATTTACAGTGTTATCCTGAGATAACGAGGAAATGTTATTTCAAATAACAGCTTACTTAGTAAATACAGGTTCCAGTGGAGATACTAGTCAGCTATCATGAGACACCATACATTCACTTTAGCTAAGCCTATATCTATAACTCATGTTCCAAGAATATTATGAATATTGGTGTGAATTGGTGAACATCCTGTTCAAATAAGATTTCCTAGAAGCAACAAAAATGCAAATGGATTAATGTAAATTAATTGCTTTGAAAATGCCTTATTGCATTGATAAAAGTTACATTCCACTGGAAGTAAAGCCTGAGGAAAAAATATCTTTTAAAGGTTCCAGCAAAAGTATAATCAAAATAATTATAATAATTATAGTGAAAGACATTAAAAATATGTCCACTTTCAGAAAAACTTAAGTTATTAAAAAGTGTTAGACAAATCAACATTCATTTGAATTTTTACAACTTTGTCTTATCAGACTTTATACTCTTGCGTAGAGAAAGACACCAAATTATCCTGGTGTATTATTTCAACAATTAACTTTTAAATGTATGTACTTTCTACTGTAGAAGAAGAGCATAATTTCAAAATCTGTGTTGCTATATTTTCTGCACAACCATATTTTTTATGAAATTATAAGACTTCTATGTATAGCTACAATGAGCTGTTTATTTGATTCTGAAGCACCTCTTACCAAGATGACTAAACCTATCAGCATGTTGTTTTAGACACAAACAAAAATATGCTATATGAATATATATTCTTATTTATACATATATTCATATTACTATATAAACATGTACTATGTTACAGTAATAATAAATACAGCAGATACTGATTTATTAATATAGTCTAGAGCAATGCTTGATAGTCATATAGAAAGGAGAAATAAGATATAATACCTTGTATTATTAGATTTATATTCCCTCATCACTAGTTTAGTAAATCTTTTCTTTTCTGCCCATTCTTACAATATTAGGATGATAGAGAAGTCTGAATATAATAAATTCACCTACATAACCAAAAAATATAGTAAAATTCTTGAAAAATGTTTTATTAAAGCACAATTCTAGGTTTACATTTTTAATTACAATTCATTGTTTATAGAATAACTATATGAATTATATATGAACATCTTAAACACACCTGTGTTTAAAGTTCATTTATCTTGAACTTGAGATTACATTATTCTCATAGTTTTATAGGAATATCACAAGGTATTCTAAATTTTCTGTTTTATCTAACATTTAGAAATGTGTTATCGTTACATAAATATATTGCAAAACAGTACAGAAAGCAAATGAGGGAATTGAATTATAGTCAATAAGCAATATGAAAAACAGAAAGCATCAAGAAGAGAGATAAGTAGTTTTTTTAGATTTCTGATAAATATATGGCACACACCAAACACACAACTACTCATCACCAAATAACACTAATGTCCTCCTTCTGACTTTTCACACAAGTATCTCGCACAGATCAAAAAGAAATATAAGTTCATTAAGAAGTGCTTTAGCAAAAACTGGAAAGTGAATTATATCACTTACATCTGCCTCCCAATAGTAGTTCTTCTATGACCCCCTTCTCCATATTCCCACTGTCCTTGGTCCCATCACCTGAACTGCTCCCATTTCTGCCACCACATGCTCACATCTCTCATCATCATTACCCATGGTATTCAGTGCAAAGAGTAAAACTACTTCCCACAAGAGAACAGTCCTTGGATGTCAATATCTGTCTGTAATATACATATTTCTTCTTTATAGAATGACAGGCAGGCAAGACTGAAAAAGGTTCAAGTCTTCTGTAGTTTCCAATCTTGCCTCAGACTTTTGACATTCTGGAAATAACAGCATCAGGTGGCAAAATGTTTCATACAACATGCTTCAATCTCTAATTAGATCACAGGCAAATAATGCTCTCTTTTAAAACACCCAACTATTGAATATTTACTGAAAATCATTTACTGAAATAATGTATGTGTATTGTATCATCTGTGAAGAAACATAATAATCCTGGTCCCTGTGCACTTTTATTCTAGTGGTAGCAGGTAGAAAATATACTAAAAAAGCAAGTAAAACATAGAATATATTAGGCATTAATATTCAGAAAAGCATTTCTGGCACCTGACTTATTTCAAAGATAGTAAGAAAGCTAGCATGACTAAACCTAGCAATCAAGGTGAACCATAGAAGGGGAAACGGTGAGAGAGAGATATATACAGTATGTGGGGGGGGTGGGGGGGAATAAACTGATGGTTTACTACCTTGCAAACCATTTTAAGGACTTTTGTTTATAATCTAAATAGGGAAACGCATTAGAGCATGGTGAACCAATAGATTTCACATAATCTGATGTTTCATATGGAAGAGGCAAGATGACAAATTAGAATGCTGTTGCAAATTACCTGGGTGAGAGATGAGCCTGAGACATCAGATTTACCCTACCAGGAGTTTAACAGTGGAGGCAGCAAAGAGTGGTTGAATTTTGAAGGGAGTGTTTGTAGGGTTAACTGGTGATTGACATGTGGTATGAGGGAAAGAGAAGAATCAAATATGATCTCCAGATTATCATTCTGGACCACAGAAATAATGTAGTTGTCATTTACTGAGTTGGGGAGTGAGAGGAAGAACTGGATTTGTGAGAGAAGTAAGCTGTTTTACAAATGTGTAATATTTAAGATTCTCACTAAACATCTAAAACATGTTAAGTGTAGTATTGAATATGGAAATCTGGAGGTCAGAGGGGAGCTCCAGGTTAGAAATACAATCTGAGATAATATTTAAAATTAAAATGGAATTTGACATTAAAAGAATGATGTTTAAAATTAAAAGAATGGATGAGAAAAATATGACAGTTGTATTTAACTATATCTCAGGGTATTTTGAAATATAATATTTTCTGACATATACACTGAGCCTAACATATATTTAAGGGTTTAGTAAGTATTGTCTATGGCTATTTAGGATTTATGCTTCTGCTTTCTGTGCTAGTTTTTAATTCATAATTACCCTTACAGTAACTATCAGAAATAAGAGTGTTATTTCCTATTAAAAAGTGTTACTGCCTTTGTAATTGCATTGATCCATCACAGATGATAAAATGTTTGGATTGCAGATGGAAACAAAACAAAATTCCTTGGAGACTATGAGGATGAAATATTATACATACAAAGAGCTTCATAGATATTAACCCTGGAGTATCACCTTCTGATAAGAAATAAGTGAATTTGCATGTCTTAGTGTAACTAAAAGCAAAAAAAAAAATGTTTTATTGCTCTCTTATTTGATAATTCGGATTTGAACTCAGAAGCAATTTGATTGGTAAGTGAAAGTCATGAAAATTAAACTTGACCATATACTAAAAGGGAACTAAACATAAAGAAATACAGAAAAGTGTGCTGCTGATATACTCTGTTATCCTTTTACTGTTTATATTTTTCACTTGAAGAATTCTATTTAATTAGCGAGGATAAAAAATGATATACTAAGGCATTTTCCAGTTATTTCAAAATATGACTTCCATTTACATTGCTTT
Organism: Uropsilus gracilis; assembly: GCA_004024945.1. Classification (NCBI taxonomy): domain Eukaryota; kingdom Metazoa; phylum Chordata; class Mammalia; order Eulipotyphla; family Talpidae; genus Uropsilus; species Uropsilus gracilis. The sequence continues at coordinate 59,862 of PVHY01008001.1, forward strand.
GAATCACAACCTTATTGTGCTATAATTAAGAATTAGAGGGAATATTAAAAAGCAGGAACTCCTCTCACAATCACATTACATTGATCTGAAAGAATGGGCTTTATGGGCAGCCAAGAGATTGATTTAAATTGCTCCCCAGAAACACCGATAGAAGCAGTGTTAAAATTTACTGGTCTTTTTGCATTTTTGCCTTTATGTTTCAACTAAATTTGGCAAAGCATATCACTCAGTCTTAAAAATACACTGTTAAATCAATACCAAGTGTGTTTTTCTTATTATTTTCTCAGATGAATCACTATGGTAGAGCTATATAAAATTGATCAATCTTGTTTCCTAATACGTTTCAATATGCAAAATATAAACGCTGAAATGAACAGTCATGAACAAACCTTTATGGGCCATTGGTCTACAGGCACACTTTCATGGAAAATTCCATTGGACAAACATAACTAGGACTGTTAACAATACAAAACATGTTACAGAGGCACCTACGCCTTAACAGATTTTGAAAAGCTGCATCTATTATGTCACCTAGTGGATAAAAACAAAATAGCAAGTCTACTCCCTATGCTTATGGGGCCAATAAAGTCAGATCTTATCTTTTGACTTGACAGTACCAGACTAGAAAATTTACAGCAGTAACTGGCAGTGGCTGTAGTGACTTCTAGTTCTCAGGAAAAGAAGGTCATTATTCAAACATTATGTCATTGTCAATATTGAGAGAGAGAAAAAAAGATGAGATTCAGGTGATTAGAATGAAGCAGGTTTTTTTTACGGTTTTATAAAAACCAATACAAGCCCTCTTCCAAAAGAGATGTGGTATAAATACTGCAAGTTATTGTGCAAGCTACATTTAATTTATTTCTATATAAATTGATCCCAAAAAATAACATTTTTTTGCTTTCAATAAGTAAAAAGTTATTATCTCCTTAAGAAACAAGAAAGTAAAGTCAGATACTAATATAGTATAATCATGTATAGACATGTGTTTTAAGGGTTTTGAATGCTAGCTTGTAAGGCAGTTTGTAGAATATTCAAAAATTCAATTACTCCAAGGAACAAATGTGATTGAATCTCTGCTATAGAGAAAAGAAGCTACTTAATCACTGTTAAATAAAACTTAATTGATAGTCACAATATTAAACTCTAACTTAACTACTGGTTAAGGATTTATACTCATATGAGCACAATTTAATAGGTCTTGATTCTCTAGGTTTTGAACCTTATGCTTTTCTAATAGAAGTGTGTGACCCAGATACAGATCTTACAACTTGCATAGCACAATCCTCAGAACTGACAGAGACCTTGTACACTTTTATTTTTCTTTTGAAATAAAAAAAAATAGTTCTTGCAGAAGAGTTTTACTTAGTGGAGGAACAAACCACAAGATTTCAAAAGGAAAAGAAAGCTCCCATAGTCTTACATATTCTTACAGTGCCAGAAGATGGAACATGAACATATTCTCTCTTCACCCCTCTGATGAATAGTTATGCAGCTTAAAAGCCAACCTGAAATCTGTCAACAATTTTAACATGATTAGTTAAGGAGAGCTGCTGCTAGTTTCTCTTACATTGATCTGAAGCATTAATATAGTTAACTTGGGCAAGCCTGTCAACCAGGTCATCTGCCTTAGGCATGAACCTGGCATACAGCATTTTTGATAATCCTTTATTCGATTCCAACTGTCAAGCAACTGTAATGCTATTTTTCTAGGGTGTCAGGGTAATTGCCCCTGACTGAGAAGTGACTTAGTTTCTTGGTGTTCCACATAACTGCAGCTTCTTGCCCAAGGGACTTGTCTCAGGCTTCGCTCATGTCATGTTCCATTAGCTATGGCTAACCAGGAGTAGACTTAAACAGCCCAGCTTTCTTTCAGGAAAAAAATTTTAAAAGGGGGGGGGTGAAGGGGGAAGAGTAACTAACTGAATTTTCAATTAATCACAATTTTTTAGATGAGTAGGTGTATGTGCACACTTTCATACATGCGAACATGAGTAGGCACATTTTGTTTCTTCCCCCAAACTTTATTGATTAAAAATAAGCATTTGATAGCGAAGGCATGCTAAATATTTTCATGAGCCCTGGGCCCCCTCTTGGCTAGCTATAAAACATTCTGAATGTTCAATACCAAATAAAGTCTAAAAGATACTGTTATAAGCATGAATCAAAAAATACTATATCTTAGCTGTCACGGTGATGCATGCTTGTAAACAAAAGCTTATGGAGTAACGGCAGGGTCTGGTGATCGCTGTTCCAGTCCAACCTGGGTCAACACAGTGAGACCTAGTCCCCAAAATAGCTGGGCGTGGTGGCGCATGCCTATAATCCAAGATTCCTAGGAAGCTGAGGCTGAGGATACTCCAGTTTAAGTCTTGCTTAAGTCTGTGGTACCCCTGGCAACGTGAGCCTGCAGTTTCCACGGGGCAAAAATAGCAAGAGCTAGTCTCAAAAAAAAATAAAAAATAAATAATCTCTTAATCATGGCATTTTATAATAGTGATACATAGAAATAATTTTATAATATTTATATTATATTTTATATTTATATAAAAGTTTATAATAGTGATGCATATGCATAGGAATAATTATCAAAAAAATCTCTACATATTTAAAATGAGAAAGATCTAAATTTGAATAGAAAAAAGTGTTCATGACATTGTTAAATGAACAAGCAGCTTACAAAAACCACATGTTTTTGGTGGGGAAAAGTATATATCCATAAATGAGTTTGTAAACATGAAAATGTATCTCAAGGATATTCTCTCAAATGCTAGTGGCTGTTATTTATAGAGAGAAAAGCTTTTTTTTTTCTTTACCACCTGTCATATTGACAAGATTCTGATATTGTGACAGAATACTCTAAAAATGGAAGGCTCCATTTTCCCTAAGGGTTGACCTGAGCAAAGAAAAGAAACTGAGAAGGACTTGAGAGAAAAGACTCCAAAAGAGAAGACTTGGAGGCATATGGAGTCAAGAGAAATATGAAGAAACCACGCTTGTTTCTCATCTTGCACTTGGGCAAGAGTCTCTGGGTGCATGGAAAAAAATATGGATGAGAAAACTGTGAGGGGGCTGATAAAGTAGGGTTGGCCCAAAGTGGGACCACTGAGGCCCAAAAGCTCCACAAGTCTAAGGTACCTTCTGGCGGAGACCCAGAAGGAAGAGACAAATGGGGCAAGGCAAGTCTGGAAGGAAAAGAGCAGAATAAAAATACAAGTCAAGATGAAGTCTACCATTGTCGGTTTTCAGCTTCCCCACATTCTTTCAAGTGTCTCTATCTTTCAAGTGTTCCTTCCATGTCCCCCAAGCAGTAAGTGCAAATACATTCACACACCCATCCAAAGGCATATGTACAAAGACATTTATTTCTGAATAAGTCAAAAGAGAGAGAAAAAAAGAAATAACGATGATACTAAAATAAACAAAATGGAAAAATTGAACGTGTTATAGCTCTTTCAAACAATAATTGTACAGCTATTGAAGAAAGAAAAAGAACATATGTTTGTGCTGATACAGAACATTTTATAAGCTACATTAAGTATTAAAACAGAAGAGTAAAGATAAAGAAGTTTCAGATTTCAGAAATTTCTTTTATTTTTTCCATGAATATTGCAAGGAAGGAAAAACTTCTTTCTACTTGCTTTGGTTCCATAGCCAAGTCTAAGCATTAAATTGACATGAGAAAGATTAAGAGGAGAAAAACAAGTATTTTTCTGTATGCACAGGTGGCTTCAAGTGGAAAATAGAAACCTAAAGCAATCAAAGGTACAAAAATGAACATGTCTGTTGAAACAAAGAAGAATATATCACTGGAATTCAACAAGACAGAGTCTTGGTCTAGAATTATAAGACAATGACTAGAAAATATAAGAAATGAAGGGGGAGAAAAGGCTTATTTTAATGTGTTTGTTTGAATCTAATTCTGTGTTAACTCCCTATCTCTGATATTGGGTCGGGGCACGAGGCAAAAGCCTCCAAATTGCAAACCCCAAGGTCTGTTTCACCTGCGCCTAGCAGTTGCCACTCCAAAATACCAATTAAACAACAGGTTTTATTAACAAGGGAGCTGAACAGGGAGAACAAAACGTCGTGAAAGCCGCACGTGGCAGTTATCTTACCCCAGTCACCATTCTCAGACCCAAAGGTCCCCAAGGCACAGTGCACAGTCCAATGACGAATCCTTTGCCCCTCTGAACCTCAGAGGAAGGCACTTTGGCAAAGTCCAGTCCTTTCACCGGCGTCTTCT
>PVHY01008002.1:0-22527 GCA_004024945.1 Uropsilus gracilis
GCTAGGAAAATCCTGGAAGATTCAAACAAGATAAATACTGTCTCTGTCTGGGTCCTACAAGGGTTTTTTGATGACTGAGGATAGGAGAATATGATTACATATTGTAGATGGGGTACTATTAAAGACAGTGGGAAATCAGAGGAGGAAATTACTCTTCTCCATTGGAAAAGGGGAAGAGAAGGAAAAGAAAGACTCCATAGAAGAGGTGATACTTGAGCTGAGTTTCAAAGTTTATGTGCTTCTTTCTAGTTTCTGGCATGGTCCAGTTGAAAATAAAAAGTTACTTTTCTCTGTAGCAATCATAATGGTGTATGAGACATCTAAGAAAAAGTTTAATGCAAAACAAGTTGTATGTACTTTAAGAAAACTTGATGGTTCCATTTTCTCTATGAACCCTTTTTAGATCATCTTGACTTGACCTGTCCTCATTTGAATTACTTTCCCTTGCCTAAGGTGGAAGGCAGTGAAATAATTAGTTCCCCAAGATCCTTGAAATACTTCTGGTGTACATTCCAAAAGTAATAAAGGAAATAATGCATAGGAGATTGAATTAAGACTTGTAGAATGAGTGAATAAATGTGGTGAGGTACTCATCACTTCAAAGATTATTCTTTGATTACTTGGAATATACTGATTCTACATGCTTCTTTACTACAAAATTAGGAATACATGTTTCAACCTCTCTCACAGTGCTACTTTATCTCACTATTGAGAAATAAGCACTTTTCAAGATAAAGAAGAAGAGTGTAGGTATTGGCTTTGAACCATGCATGCTTTCAGAGAAATGTTACCTGTTATTAGAAAAACAATAGGACTCGGGTACAACCCCAGCCTTAGATCTCTATTTAGGGTGCATCAAAGAGAGAGAGTAGAAGTCATGTCCAAAACATGAAGTTCATTTGTGAAACCTACTTCAGTGCTGTCCATCTTAGGAAAAGACAGATCAAGCCAGTGTCCAGTTCTGTCCTATCTTTGGAGTCCGTAATGGGTTTGAGTTTCTACTTGTTTTGGAGCAATGATTCCATGAGTTAATTGCACATTTGGCTCTCAGCTTTCACACGAGACCCACTGAACCAGAATTTCTAAGTCCAGGGCATCTATATTGGTATAAAATTGTTTAAATGATTTTGTTGATGATCCAGGCTGGTAAACCACTGATGAATAAGCCAACCATATTGTCAACATAGATGGCATTGATTTCCAAATCTAAAATTATGAGCTGGACTATTTCCTCACTAAATATGTCTGTCAGTCAATGTTGACAAACAACTATCAAAAAATGTCTGACTGCATCATGAAATTCATACTTTCATTTAATTATCCAGGGTTCAATAGTTCTTTCTCTTGGAAGTTCATCTTACCTCCTCCATACATTTTCTGTGGGCATGGAGATGTGTTTTCTGGTAATTGAGAATATAGGTCAGAATGTTTGTGAGAACTCTTCTGTAAATAGAAAATGCTGTAGCATATAAATCCAAGATATTCTTTTTATTGCCTACTAATTACCCGAGACCTATTTACTCACTAAAAACCAATTTTTTAATTGATATTACAAGGCATTTATAACCTTATCTGACTTGCTGTAGTTCTTTGAAAATATTTATATAGTCAAATGCATCAAATACAAAGTTATAAAATACGGATAACTAGCTAATATAAGAAAAAGGGATACTCTCTATTTCATTGGGAAAGATTGAGAGATGACAGGAAATACATATATAAAGCAATTTTAATTTGTTTAAAATCAATTAAAGGAGAAAGAAAATAAAGAGCTTTTGAAGACCATTTTTTGCTACATAAGATAAATGATTAATGACTTTTTAAAGTTTTAATTTAAACAAAAATTCTCGGATTCTGACTTAGAGATTTAAAATACAAGTATATGCTTTCCAATCAAAAGGAAAAAAGGAAAACATGCTCCTTCCTAAGAATATGATAATGCCTTGATAAACAATTCCAAGAATATTTCAAATAAAAAAACCCCTGAAACATACAAACAGCTGATATTCAGATAATCATAAATCACAAAATAGATGAAATAAATGCACTAGTACTTAAAATTGGTTGACAATACTGGATTAATTAAAAGTTTAAACATTTTAGGAAAGTACAACTGTCATTTTCTAAGATATTGGTATCTTAGAGATACGGAATATCACTCATTAGTGGACATAATAAAGTAGAATCATTTTAATATCTTTTCAAAAATAAAATTGGAATTATTTTATTGATAATAGAATTTATAACTTGCAATGATGTGCAGCTTTATTTTCCCAAAGTGAAATCTTTGAAGAGAAAAATATTCAAAGTCATAGCCTACAGAGATGATTACTCAAGACATGTTACAATGCTAAGAAGTAGAAATAAAATAGTCTTGTCAAACGGTAGCATAATGACATTCATTTGACATTATAACCTCTATTTTAAGCTAAGTGTTGCCTAGTTAATACTGTCTTATCAGTAAATAAAGTTCAATAAGTAAGATATTAAAATAGGTGTTTGACCAGCAGAGCTGCATTATGTGCTGGGAACTTAGTTAATTTATAAACAACATTAAAGGAATGTTAGCTGCTTCATTATGCTTAGTTCATAAATGAACAAAATGTGCAGCTTCTAAAATGATGAGTTTTGGGGAGTTAAGAAGTTCACATTAGCTTTACAGATAGTCAGAATTATCCGTTTATTTTAAAATGTAATATTCATTTCCCTAGTACTTATGTGTCTCTGGATATTATTGACTCATATAATTCATGCTCTCTAGGCAAAGAAGTCAAGCAAAACAAAAATACTAAGCAGTAAGATCTGTTTGCTAAATAAATGTATATATTTTAAAATCAGTCATGCAGCCTGCTATTTTGAAATAGTTTAAAACCTAGAAATTCTAGTCATTCATTCTAAAAGGATGTTTCTCATTGCCACCTATTTCATTAAGCAGGTCTACATTTCTTTGAACCTGACAGAGGTGAAGCAAATGAACTATGGTATTAAATTGGTAGAAGTCAAGATGTAGCTGGAAGGGCAGGAACCACAGTACCTGCCTGGATCAAGATGAGATTGCTGATACACACATGAGCAACAGTCTCTTTACCTTGACTCAACCGAGAGTGGAGAGAAGCAGCTCCATCAGTAGGACCTAGGCAAAGGGAACATGTAAACCCGCTAACATGGAAGCCCATTCAGAAACACTTCCTATGGACGATGGGAGGACCCGCCTCATCATATTCCTGCTTACTGATCCACATCTGCTGGAAGGTGGACAGGCTGGCCAGGATGGAGCCCCCTATCCAGACCGAATACTTGCGCTCTGGGGGCGCGATGATCTTGATTTTCATGGTGCTGGGTGCCAGGATGACAATTTCTTTCTGCATCCGGTCAGCAATGCCAGGATACATAGTGCTGCCTCCGGACAACACCGTATTGGCATAGAGATCCTTGCGAATGTCCACATCGCACTTCATGATGGAGTTGAAGGTGGTCTCGTGGATCCCACTGGACTCGATGCCCAGAAAAGAAGGCTGGAAAATGGCCTCGGGGCAGCGGAAGCGCTCGTTCCCGATAGTGATGACCTGCCCATCCGGAAGCTCATAGCTTCGTTCCAGTGCGCTGGAGGAGGCAGCATTGACCATCTCTTGTTCAAAGTCCAAGGCGACGTAGCACAGCTTCTCTTTGACGTCTCGAACGATCTCCCGTTCAGCTGTGGTAGTGAAGTTGTAGCCTCGTTCTGTCAGGATCTTCATGAGGTAATCAGTCAGGTCTCTGCCAGCCAGATCCAGACGTAGAATGGCGTGCGGTAGGGCGTAACCTTCATAGATGGGCACAGTGTGGGTGACCCCATCCCCAGAATCCATCACGATGCCTGTGGTTCGGCCTGAGGCATAGAGGGACAGCACAGCCTGGATAGCCACATACATGGCAGGTGTGTTGAAGGCCTCAAACATGATCTGAGTCATCTTTTCCCGGTTGATCTTGGGGTTCAGGGGTGCCTCTGTGAGGAGAATGGGATGCTCATCTGGTGCCACGCGCAGCTCATTGTAGAAAGTATGGTGCCAGATTTTTTCCATGTCATCCCAGTTGGTGACCACCCCATGCTCAATGGGATACTTCAGGGTGAGGATGCCTCTCTTGCTCTGAGCTTCATCTCCCACGTAGCAATCCTTCTGGCCCATGCCTACCATGACCCCCTGGTGCCGGGGTCGTCCTACCATGGAGGGGAACACGGCCCTGGGGGCATCATCACCCCCAAATCCTGCCTTGCACATCCCTGACCCATTATCTACCACCAAGGCAGACAGTTCGTCATCAGTCATGGTGATCACTAGAATCTTCCAGATGGTTGAATAGGAGTCAGATCTATAGAGCAGATACCAGGCTCTGATGTGCAAGAAAGAAGATGAACAAGCCGTAAACAGTCCAGTACTGTCTTCACAAAACAGAGTGTGTGCTGTGATGACTGGCATTTAAAGGTAAACGCTGACCCCACCCATGTCATCTCCCACCAGCTCCCAGCACTTCTGGGTGGGGTTGCCTTTGAGGTATTAATAATGATAATGATGATTATACAAATCATTAGTAGGCCTTCCTTCATCAAGAGAAAGCTGGCTTTCCAGTGGCCAAGTCTCAAGTTACTGTAATTAGGCAACCCACACATGGCTGTCAGCCTGTTTTGGTGCAGTGTTGTGATAACTCTAATGATGCAATGGGACCATAAAAGCAAGATGAAAGAAAGCTGGCACTAGGGATGGGGAACACTGTCCTTATTGGAAGGGCCACTCCCCCAGTGTTACTCTCTGGGTCCATTTTCTCCACACTGCTTTTAACTTTTCATTCTTAAATTGTTCTTGGGCAAAGTTGGACTCTTATCAGATTTTCAAGATTTTCTTTCCCATTAGATTTTTAATTCCATAGGATATCTTCATGACAGAAACTGTTTTGCTGAATGAAAATAATGAATGGACAGTGAGAGTCTGACAACTGTAATTATAATGCATTTGTGCAAGGCCAAAAATTCAGGGATATTTAATTGACTTCTGCTCCATTAGAGGTCAAGTAAAGGTAATAAAGAAGACCACTATAGACTTTTTTCCTGATGTAAATTTGTAACAACCAAATTTGATTATGCACTTAGTATAGGTAGACTTAGGTTTGCTGTATCTATGTCAACACGTTGAGGCCGAATGTCTAACATGCATGATTATTGAGTTATTTATATAATCTCAAGTTATACAAAACAGATACAATTAGGCAATTACCTAATTTTAAAATAATGTTTTTCATTGTATCTTTAAAATCTTTGGTTTTTCAAGATCGATCTACTGTCTTATAACATTAAACGTCCTTGTAGTAGTTGAAATATTAGCTTTCCTTTGAAAAGGAAAACTCTAAACCTTAAAACCCCAATCATTTCATGAAAATCATTTGCTTGAATTTTATTTTTAACATAAAAACATGGACAACCCAATGAAATGTATACCTTAAAAAAATGGAAGATGTTGTATACCTGTTGTGGAGAAACAAAAATTAAGAAAATTCATTACTTCGCTCATGTCTGTGTTAGGTGCATAGGATGCAACCTCTACTGTCAGCTTCTCCAGAGCAAAACATATTTCCATGTCTAAGCTGGGTTTGGTGATGTGTGCCTGTAATTCCAACTACTGGGAGGCTGAGGCTATGGATCACTTGAGTCTGTGGGTTTGATACTACCCAGGAAAAATAGCGAGACCTAGTTTCAAAAAAAAAAAAAGAAAAAGAAAAAAAGAAAATGGAAAGAAAAGAAAAAAATTCCATGTTTATATCTAAGCTTTCCAAAATTGCCTTCATTGTGGTCAATTCACTCATTAGTGATCATATGCAAAAGATCATATGTGAAAGCCAGTTCAAGGCCAGGAGAACAAACCTCTGCCCATGTCCATAGCCTCCTGGAGACTCAGGGTAAAACCAGCTGTGAGCACCCAGCCATCCACTTTGCCTACAGCTTGAGGCAGAATTATTTGACTTTGGGTTTAGCAAGTGTGTTTTCCTATAAACCTCTCTGCTGACAATAAGTCATGGTAGAATATGTGTTTCACTACAAGAATCTATAATTTTGCTTCTTTCCCTACCAGGGTTGTCCGTTCCCTTAATTTTTCCTGTAGCTGCAACATTCAGCGTTGGTCCCCATCTGTGAATGTTCTCATCTGGGATGTACAACAGCACCATGCGCAGGAAATGTTAGCGGAGGAGCCTGTAGGGTACCAAGTGCCACCTTTAGAACCTTGCTCTCCTAGAGGCTCTCTCTGAGGAAAGACCACGCCACTGGGAGCTGCACAGCGAGTCTGCACAGCATCTTTAATATCTAGAGGAGGCTGCTGTGCAATTTTGCAGAAGACCTAGCTTCTGTTTTCATTTTGATGTCCCAAAAGAAATTTTCATCAATTACAGAGTCTTAAAATTAACCTCCCACATTGCAGGAGAGACCTATATAATTCAATCACCTCTTAACAATAACATCTGTTGGACTGATTACATTTCAAAAGGTAAGAATATGTGTGAATGCTGTGGGAAGTTGGGTTTAGAGGTACTGGGCTCTTGGGGGGGGGTGCTTCCTGAAGGCAGCAGGTTTTATAACTAGCTGGAATGAAGCCTAGGGGACCTTTATGCTTAACTTCTGGAAACCCAGCATACCATTTTCTTCTGCTTTTGGGCTAGTCTGCCCATCACGCAGGTAGACAAGTCAAAGCGAGGCATTGGCATGCACATGCATGTGGAGAGGTGCACATACACCTTGCAGTGGTGCTCTGCTCTTCATCACAAGCTCCTCCTCATCTCACCTTTTCTAGGTGACTTTAGAGTTATTTATTAATCTGCATTTATTGGCTATCTCCCATGCACAAGTGATATTTTTAAAAGGGTTACTCCTTGTGGTGGAAAGCCACTGCTCTGACATGTAGTCTCTGTGGTGAATGGAGCATCTGTACTCTGCAAGTGGCTGTTCTGATAGGGCACTGCCTGTACTGCCTCAGTTGTTGTGTCTTCTGAACACCTACACACACAGATGACAAGAGTACAATGTGGCAGTCATGTCAGAGAAGGAGCACAGGTTGATGTGAAGGTGGAAGTAAAAGCCCTTGACCTTGGGGTCAGGAGAAGGGTAGGAGCGAGGTCAGGGAAGAGGATGAACAGGATGTGCTGGCAACAGAGGTGAAGATGTTGTAGCCATGGGCACCATTAACTTGGATGAAAGCTGGGAATCAAGTATGTGTTTGGATTCAGGCATCTCCACGAGAGTAGCAGAGGTTGAAATGGAATTTGGAGTTTAACTTGAGAAAGGGAAGGAGAATTTTGAATTGGATTTAACCTTCTCTCTGGGCACACAGCTGTGTCTAGGGCTTCCTGACCTGTGTGCCCATAAAGGTCATGTCTCAGTGACACTCTCCCATCCCCAAATTCTTATCTTAACTGAACTGCAGGGACCGAGAGAGTTTTAATGAGGCCCCTTTGTTCCACCACCCTAGGGATCCAATTTAGAACGGTGGAGGTGGATCTGTCTTCCTTTTTGGGCTTTTACTTGAGTCTTTCCTTGTGCCCCACACCAACTTTCCTTTTATCCTTTGTACATTTTGCACATGTGTCTAGGTATGAGATTGCTCTGAGACTCTCCTTCATTTACTCTCTTAGTAGAGATTTGATATACGTATAAACAGATACCTGGTTGGGGAGCAGTGAGATTTTTAATTATATGATCTATTCATAGATAGATAACTAGCAATAGCTGGCTACTGGTTGAAAGTTAAAAAATTCATTTATTGTATGGTTAAAGACTAGCTAATGCTTATATTTCATATTGATAAAATGGTTTAATTGTACTGTAGGAACTGTAATTGTTCATGCTGGAGAAATCTCTAACATATAGCTTTAATAATTCCTTACAAATATCCACTAATAGTAACAGCTAATAAAAGTTTATAGTGATTTTTGTGTATATTTGCTTTAATGTGGAGAACTTTATATAAAAAAACACAAAAGTGTAGAACTTTAGAAAAGTTCAACAGCCCCCACCCCCACTTCCCAGTGAAACCAGCCAGACTCACCTGTGTCTTAAGGTAAGTGTGGGTAGAGTAAGGAAGACAGAGCTTTGGTGAGGTGCACTTCAGACAGTTCCAAGTCCAGTGTATGAACTTGGAAGCACTTGTGAGTACAGGCATTGTTTAGTGGGGAAGCTAACGTGGCTCCCAGGCCCTACTCTGCTGGTCGACTTTCTGTGAACAAGGGTGTAGGGCGCCCTACTGATGGCTAGAGCACTGGAAGTAGACTGTGGGTGGCAGTTCTTCCTAGCTCTTAACTTCTGGAATATGCTGCAGAGCAGCTTTGGGCCAGTTCAGTTGACTTGAAGACAACGTTGTTGAGAATGGGAATGAATTCCTGTGTGTTGTTGATGAACCTCTGAGGATGTCTTACCTTTATGGAAAGGAGAAAAAACAAAAGTGGGTGCAACTGGAAGAATCCATAGACAGAGCCATTTAGCTAGTGCTCTGCCAATGGCAAGCACCTCCCATTCAAAGTAGAGAAACAAGCACTAAGCTGTGTTCTGATCCTGAAAGGTGGAGAAAATAGCAATACAAATTGTGATTAGCAGACACTTAATTTTGTCATTCTTTATGCTCAATGTTTTCCTTACACACACCATTTCTGTAATTCTCAGGACATGACTTACAAGGCGGTTATGATCATAGCATCTTAGAAGGGTTAAGTTGAAGCTTAGCAGGTAAACCCATCAAGCCAGCACAGAAACACAATAGCAACATCAGGATCCAAACACAGGTAGATCAGTTCCAGAGCTCAAGTTCTGCTTGACAATGGGCTAAAAGGAAGAATGTTGCACACCTGGCTGGCACTCATGAGAGAGCTAGGTAACACTCACTGTGCCTGTGAAATCTCGGTGTCTTCTGTTGGCAAATATCATGCAGAAATGACCCAGCACTGTCTTAGACTAGAGCCCAGGCTGATTATGGAAACGAAGAGAAGAAAATAAAGTAAAATCCTGGAGAACTTCTACAGGTTCTTCTATGTTATTGGCATAATATCAGCACATGATATTCTCTAAATGGAAAAAGAAATGGTGAGTTAATGGCTGGACCAAGAAAGAAAGACATTCACAATGGAAAAGGCAAATCTATTATCCAAAATAAGAAAGTAGTTTCTCTTTTCTTTCAGGAGACAATAGGATAGGTAGTGGGCCATGAAGGAGCAAAAAGCATATCAAGAGGGGAAGTGTGTCCTTTGGAATGCAGCTTGGGGACATGGAATCTTCACCTTCAGTTTTCAGAATCCTGTTGGTATGATCTTCAAACTCCAGATTTGAACACGACATGTTAAGGGTGAATAGTAGCAGGTGGGTAACAATGTGGTGGGAAAACTTTGGGGTATAGAGCAGTGTAAAATATATGCATGTGTGTGTGTGCGTGCGTGCACATGTGTGTGCCAAAAAAAAAAAGACCAAGTGGGACAAGGTCTCTGGCTTAGGGAGGGTGGTAAGCCTCTGGTGACAGATTAACCTGAAACATCTCTGAAGAAGGCCAAGAGTGGAAACCAACCCCGATGGACAGGAACTATGATTATAGAGGGGAACATACAAAACTTGAAAATAGTGAAATGTTAGGTGAAGATATAAACCCCTTGTTCAGATCACTTAAAGAGTGGGAGTCAAGGGATATTCACTTGAGAGCTGAGGCAGTTCACTGGTCCAGGACCTGCAAGGATTTGAGATCTTACAGCAGAGAGGACATGACATGAAGGTAGCTGTGATCTGGAGTTCACTGGGCCTTAAGGCTAATTCAATCAATCCAGTCTTTCCTAAGAACACATCAACCGAAACATGAAAAACACCTTTTTGCCACTGAGTTGGGTTGGTATTTATATTTCATTCTGGGGAAACTGAGTTTGTAACTGCTCATATACCACATCTTATTTCTTGCATGTTTTCACTAAGGTCATATAGAAAAGCTATTCTGGTTATAACTACACCACGGGACTGTGGATGCTTGAATCCCAGAACACAGTGAGTCTCATGTGGGAAAGCATGCTTGCTGTCCTGGAAATGCCTGACTGGGGCCAGTATGCAGGGGGTGGAAGACACAGGGTGGAAAAGCTCATTCAGTTTTGTATGCTGCACAAGTCACTGCCAGTGGGAAACTTTTGGATTGAGAAAATATCAATACGACTTAATATGAGTTAATTTCCCTTTTTCTTTTATAACCTAAGGAGCAGTTTTCCTGGAGATCCCAGGACACACAGCTAGATTATTCCAGGTATGTGGAATGAATAAGAGCTCTGGGGATTTTCTTAGTGACCCTTGTGCTGATGGCAAGGCAGTGTGTGACCCACTGATAGAAGAAGAATAAATGGGCGGGGAGAATCTTTGCGGTGGGGTCCAGGAGAGGAAGAAACTGAACTCACAGAGAAGCAGGAGTGAAATGTAGTTGAAAGGACAGTTAAAACGTCAGAGCTGAAAACCACTCTGTGGCTGGTTTCTATTCATTTGTCACCAAGCGCAGTGACAACAATCCTGGAAAAGACAGAAAAGAAGGCTCTAGAGTCTGGCCTGCTCATTGGCGCTGGACCTCATGAGAGTGGAGTGCTTTGATGAGTCCATGTACTGTTCTCTGAAACTTTTTCATTTCAGCTTTGAGTGTTTGTAAAATAAATGCCCTTATGAATTCCCACTTCTCTGAAGATATAGGAAGACCAAGCAGTGTTGGACCTTGTTTCCAAACAGCAGCTGAATAGAAGGGGTGAGTTCTCCTTTTCCTGCCACTCCCTTGTTTTCTATAGCACTGCTTCCTGTTTGCTCTGTTCATGCTCCTTGCAGGCATGTCACTTTAATATGTCCTGAGAGACCAAGGCGTGGCATGTACTTGGGGGGGGGGGTTGTGACAGGATGGGTCTTTTCTTATTGGGAGAGGGTTTAATATTTCTAAGAGAGGAAAAATATTATGAGACTTATTAATTTTAAGACCAATGCCTAAGGGTAACCATCTCTAGGAATTTAAAAAAAGAATATAATTCAAAAGATAATAGGACTGGGATAGAGTTTCTGTTCTCTACTGTTTTGTTGAGGCTGGTCTACATGGAACAGGTTTACAATATAGAAGGAAGGTTTTAGCCTTGATGATTAGAAGAAAATTGCTGAGACTTTCATGTATTAGAACTCTGTTTTCTGGTGAACTGTTTCTGTCATCTGAAGAGAAAACTCAGAGGTCTGGTTCTAGAACTTTCTACTGTTTCTGATTGGACAGGTTTAAAGAGACTAGATTGGATTTTCAAATGATACTATCACATTGAATTTTTTTTTTTTTGTGGAAATGGTGCATTTGACTTCTTTAGGTCCCTTTTATTCTGAAGCTGAGTTCTTTGAAAAGGACCCAAAGATGCTATGCAATTTTGCCAAAAGAAAGTCTGGGTAGAAGCATTGAGAGACACTCCTTCTTCTGTTCCATCAAGCTACCCATGGAATCTGGGTCAAACTAGTGGAGTATCTACCAGAAACAGACGTCAGTATTAAAAGAGGCAGAGTTTTCTGTTGATACCGCTGGTTAAAATTGATTATATTTTCATTTTCAACCATAAAGAGAAGAAGAAAGAAGGATTTTGGGTTAGCTGAAAGGTTAATTACAAGTCCTATATGGAATATAAAACATGCGAAATATTTTAGGAATATTAATCCAAGGGTAAGATTTGCTGAAGAAAGCAGAGTGACTGTGGAGAGATAGAAAACAGAATTTCATTTATTTTATGCAAATCAACATTCGTTTATGGAAATAAAAGATCAGCTGATGACTCACAGATGAACCTGTCACTCCTTGCTTTAAGGCGTTTGATGATTCCCTTTCGCTACAGAACAAAGTCCAAGTTTCTTGGGACAGACTCTGAGGCCCTCTATTATCTGGCTCCGACCTACTTCCCTAGCCTGGTATTTACTATACTTTGCTCCCCCATCTGCTCTAGTCTCCTGAACTAATTGCTGTTCCTGTTCCCTGGACCTGCTGACATAGCTGACTTTCCTAGGCAAGTCCTTCCTACCTTCTCTCTCCTCAGACATTCCATTCAGCTCAGATATTCTCTAGTTTTCCCATAAAACCTTCTCCAGTTTCTCCAGGAGGAATTAATCTTTTGCATCTCTAAAGTGCCATAACATTTAGGTTATATCTCTAGTGTAGTTCTTAACCCTTTTCTGTTTTATATTATGGACACAGTTGTCTCTCAGTATGCTCTCTGGATTACCTTTTGCTTCTAACTGTGCTACAATAGGGTCCTACACCTTCAGTTGCTTAATCATTGACTCTGACCTGTAATTCCAATGTTGGCTTTTAAGTAAATACTTGATTGATCAGGCTATGTTAACATGTGACATGTTATGTGTATAAGTTCTAATCTAACATGTTCATTTCCAAATCTATCAGTTTCTCCAAGCTGGTCTTGCTTATATAAATGGCCTCAACATTTTTTTCCCCAGCTCAATTGCTTTTCTAATTTGGGTGTAATTTTGTTTGATTTAGAGCTGTTTATTTTATCTATTCAACATACTTGATGAATGTTGGATGTGACCTGGAATGAATTATTTTTGTGCCTTTCATTACTGATCAGTGAAATGTAGCAACTTCTAAAGCATTAAAAACATTTGTATTCAATGACTCTTTGTAGTACCTATATATATCTATTTGATACAATTCATCTATAAAATTGAATACTTTGAGCAATTTAATTTGTATGTCATTTTTGACTCAGTAATTTTATTCTCTCTATATAAAACAATGTGGTTTGAGCTCAGATTCTACCATACATCCTTTAAAATAATCTCCATTTTCTCATTTCTGCCATAGTTACCTAAATTCCATAGTACTTTGCTAAATAACCCTTTCAACCACAACTCCCCCCCCCCCCATGATGGACAATACTTGCATTGTGCATATTAAAACCTTCTTGCTTCCAAATCGCCCACAATGGAAAATGGAAGCTGCTTAGCCTTTGTTTGTTGCTATAATGGTATCAAAACACGATGGTTAAAATATAGATTGGAATCTAGAAGAACTAGGCTTGTCTCCACATTGGTTGTCTGAAAGTAGCCTTTGAAAACTCACCAAAGCCTCAGTTTTCATCCGTCTAAATGAGATGATGGCACCTGCCTCTTCAAATTATCTTGGGCTGGCATGCAGGGATGCTGAGAAGGTGCGCAACGAAGTGCATGGGAGGAGCAAGAGATCAGTGCAGACTAGCAGCCGTCACCGCGTTTTCCATGACTGTCCATGCCTCTCAGCTCCCGTTATCCCAGCCTCCCTGCTGTGAGGAAGGTGGAAACAAGAAAAGCCTTCCTCGCAAGGGTTCTGCTGTGGTCTAAACACCCCATTCCTGGGTCAGGCATCTGTGTTTAGGACTCAGGAGACCTGGGGTGGGGCGGCACCCAGGAGGTGGACAATTGGTGAAAGACGTGAAGCAAATGCTGAGTGGTGAGTGATTTGGATTCAGTGAGCCAGCAGGGCTTGGTTCCCCCCCACCCCCATCCTTTTTTTTTTTTTGAGACTAGGTCTCGCTATGTTGCCCTGGGTAGTCCCGATTCCATGTACTCAAGTGATCCCAACCTCAGCCTCCCAGGTAGCTGGGATTATAGGTGCCTGCCACCGCGCCTGGCTGCTTTTTGGAGACCAGGTCTTGCTATGTTGCCTGAGATAGTCTCGAACCCACGGACTCAAGCGATCCCTGGCCTTTTGCCTCCCAGCAGTTGGATTACAGATGTGTACCACCATGCCCACCTGGTCCCCTTTTGTCGCAGGGTAGTGACACTCTGGGCAGAGATGGGACCCTGATGGTTTCTGGGATTCCTTGACTTAGGCAGAGCACAAGTGGATAGGTGATGCTTACTGTTTAAGACAGACTGCTTTCTCACTCCTGGGGGCTGGAGCCCTGCGAGGTTTTATTTGTCCCCCTGATCTTATGTGGACCCCAGGCCCAGGGGAGCCATGCGGCAGAGAAGAGCAGTCTCTGCAAGAGAGCAGGGGAGGACTGTGGCGTTCATCAGGTTTCATGTAGAAGACCTGAGTACCCGCATCACGAGTTTCTGCAGCATCAGAGATGATTATTGGCACAAACTAGAAACTGGCCTTTGGGCAGTAAGACATCAGAGAAATTGTCAGCTTTGTTGATTCCTTTTTTCCCCTCTCCCCCACATCCAAGTCTTGTTGAATTTTAATGAAGCACATCTGAAACTTCTGTACTGTTATGAGGCAAGTTTACTTTAGTCATAAAAATAGGACTTGTTTGCACGATTCTAAAATACCATGTTCTAGCTAATTAATTCTTTTTTTAGTACAAGAGTTGTTTGCCTGTCCACTTTATAGACCTTATGATTTTGTTTCACTTTAGGTCTTCACTTTTGCTATAAGAGTTTCAAGCACCTACTGACTAGTTTCTTACAGGTGTTGAGAGTCTCCCTATAATTTGTGAGATTGAGAAAATTCACAATTCCTTTTAAATCATGTTTCATATATGCTATCATATATTTATTCAATTGCAAATATATTTAATTTTATTGTACATTTTAGAATGCTTATAGAGTTGGTTTATCACATTATTTCTCAAGACTAGGCCAGATAATGGCATGGGAGACTCCTGTATGAAGAAAGCTGCAATAGTATTAAGGAAGAGTAACGTTTCACCTTGCTTTGTGGACTTCCTGACAAGCATGGGGAAACATGGAAGGGAGGAAAGAGATTTGTATTCTCAGGGCACTGAACAGAGCTGATATTTCACTAACAGAAGTCTAGCTGCTCTAGACTTCAGTTTCCTTGTCTGCAAAAAATTGTGAGGTGATTTCTTTTTCATTTGGAACATACATTTTTATCTCTGCTTTCTCTTCAAACTCTGTTTAACTTTGCCCTAAGGAAATAGACACAGAAAACAATGGAGAGAAAGAGAGAGGACATCACTTTCTTTTTATTCTTTAATTATTTATTTTTTACATTGTTTTCAGCCCCAGGGTTCTCCTACCACCCTGTCACAAGTGAACCATCATCTTAATCTTTTGTGTTCATCGGTCCCCTGACTCCCCCACAGCCCCTCTTGCTCTATATTTCAGTTCTGCTGAGAGTTTTAAAATTTTCTTAACTGTTTGCTTATTTTCCCCCTATGTCCCTCATATAAGTGAGACCATCCAGTATTTCTCTTTCTCTCTGACTTATTTCTGCTACCATAATTCCTTCTAGATTCAACCATGTTGCTGCAAATGACATAAGTTGTCTTTTCTGATTGATGAGTAATATTCCATTGTGTATATATACCACAGCTTTTTGATCCATTCATCTACTGTGGGGCATTTGGGTTGTTTCCATATTTTGACTATGGTAAATTGTGCTGCAATAAACATCTAAGTACAGGTGTCCTTTTGAATTAGTGTTTTTGTAACCTTTGGGTAGATTCCTCATGGTGGAATTGCTGGATCAAATGGTAGTTCCATTTTCAGTAGTTTAAGGGTCCTCTACACAGCTTTCCATAATGGCTAGACCAGTTTACATTCTCAACAGCAGTGTAAGAGTGTTTCTTTCTTTCCACATCCACACCAGTACTTGTTGCCTATTGTTTTGATATGGACCATTCTTACTGGTATATGATGGTATCTCATTGTGGATTTGATTTGCATTTCCCTGGTTATTCATGATGTTGAACATCTTCTCACATGCTTGTTGACCATTTATTTTTCCTTTTTGGAGAAGTGTCTTTTTAGATCATCTCCCCATTTTTTGACTGGACTTTTTGTCTTGATTTTGTTAAGTTGTGTGAGTTCTTTGTGGATCTTTGTTATCAGAGGTCTGATAGCTAAGTGGTAAAGGACATCACTTTTTGAAAGGGGCAAAGAGGAGGTAACTAAGTGAGTGGTTACCGAGCTGACTGGAAGAAACAGAAACTTCAGCTGGGAGGAGGAAATATCAGAGCAATAATGTGACTTTAGAGCCCAGAAAGCAATGAGACCCCTTGAAGAGTAGAACTGTGAGTAGCTATGATCAAATATAGGAACATTGACTAAATATATGCATCAAAACCAGACATAGCAAAGATACCCTCTCCAGTCCTGCCTCATGTCTCTGGGGCTTCCGCTGGAATTGCTGGAGAGACTCATTTCTGGTCTACTGGTCTTTTCTTCTCTAACAGACTAAGTTCACACTACTCCCCTGGGCCAGGCAGGCTTCCAGGAGAGCAAGTCAGAGCAAGCAATGGCTCTTGAGGCCTGTTCTTGAAAAGAACATGATGTCTCTTCTGTGCTTTCAGCTGGGCAAAGTCAGTTTACAGGCCAGCTCAGCCTCAGGGAGGGAGAATAGAGTCTATCTCTTGGTGGTTGGAGTTCCAAGTAACATTTGCTGCAAAGGTGTGTAGATTCAGAGATAGGTCAGTTAGAGCGGATAATCTACTGTCCAATCCAAGATGGGCAGGATTCCTAAAAAAACACAGTTTCAAACTTTCACACTAAAAATAAAAAGACCACATGGGGGAAAAAGAATTGATTCAGAGAACTCAAAGCATATTCAAAGCATTAATAAAAACAGTAAGTGATACTTAGGGAATTCACTTTAGGTGATGGCGGGCAGGTAGCTTTTTCAGCTGTGGCGTGTTAAGACTGGTAATAAGACATCATAGAAATAACTGAGTGGTGATGCAGGTAACACTTAGCAAAGTGCATATGAATAATGTGACATCTGCATTGTACTGACAATTTTTCTATGTCCAACTCCATATGAGCTAATTAGTACTATCAAATCATACCTTGGGGGAGTAAGAGTCTGCATAGAGAGATCTTCAGCTTTCTTCCCCCTTGGCTTCCAAAAACCTTCAGCTGGGCTTACACCAGTCTAGTTAGAGAATAAAGGGCAGAACAAGCTTAAGAGGAAAGATCTATCGACCTAAAGAAGTTCTCAGAGTGTCTTACAGTGCAGTTTGTTATTTTCATCACCAGTCTTTTATTGTGTCCCTCTCAAAGTATGAAAGATAGTCTGGAACAAACTTATGTAATTTGCAGCAAAATGGATGGAGCTAGAAGGAATAATGTTAGCAGAAATAAGCCAGAGAGAAAAAGAGAAATACTGGATGGTCTCAGTTATATGAAGGATATAGGGAAAATAAACAAACATATGAGCAAGAAAAAACATAAAACTGTCAACAGAATTGTGGCATAGAGCAAAAGAGGGGGAGGGGAGTAAAATTGGGGGGATGGGCACAAGAGATTAAGATGGCTCATAGTGATAAGGTGATGGGAGAACCTTGGAGTAGACAATGATGTAATATATATATATATATTATATTTATGACTTATTGGGGCTACACGCGAGGGGAGAAATAAAATATTGAACAACAATGTAATAAAATAGCTTAATTAGAAAAAATGAAAAATAGCTTAATTAGAAAAAATAGTCTGGAATACCAGCTTTACCTCAAAAATCTAATATGAAAGACAGAATCCAAAGAAATAATGGGAACAAAAGGAACATGTAGGAAATGAGAAAAGCAAGTAGATAAAAGGCAAAAGCTGAAAAAAGTAAAACTATAAAGACTATAGAGAGATAAAAGATGATATTAGATCTATGAAACAAGGACAGAATGATTACAAAAATATTGAGAGAACTGAAAAACAGTTCTTAGAAAGTAAAAATGTGATTGCATGAATAAAAATTTCCATAGTATAATTGGAACATAAAGAAAATCATCTAGAAAAATATAAAAAAATTAGTAGAAAAAAAACAAGCAGGTGATTAATCCATCAGACTTAAATAGTGGCTTTCTATTCTCTAGTAGAAATTACAGAAAGAACAAGAAACAAAACAAAAAGAAACCCAACTAACTGGGAGAAAATTTTCACCCTCCAGACAAGTGACAAGGGTCTGATAACAAAGATCCACAAAGAGCTCCTACTGCTCAACAAAAACAAAGCAAAAAACCCACTCAAAAAATGGGGAGAAGAACTAAAAAGACACTTCACTAAAGAGGAGATACAAATGGCTAATAGGCATATGAAAAAATGCTCCACATCACTAATAATCAGGGAGATGCAAATGAAAACCACACTGAGATACCATCTTACACCAGTAAGAATGGCCCATATAAATAAAACGGACAACAACAAATGTTGGCATGGATGTGGAGAAAAAGGAGTGCAAACTGGTCCAGCCACTATGGAAGACTGTGTGGAGGACCCTCAAACAATTGAAAGTGGACTTACCATTTGACCCAGCAATCCCACTATTAGGAATCTACCCAGAGGACATGAAAACATTAATTCGAAAGGACACATGTATGCGCATGTTCTTTGTAGCCCTGTTTACAATTGCCAAGATTTGGAAACAAACCAAATGACCCAAAACAGATGATTGGCTGAAAAAAATGTGGTACATATACGTGATGGAATACTACGCTTCCATGAAGGAGGACAAACACATGTCATTTGCAGCAATCTGGATGGAACTAGAAGGACTCATATTAGCAGAAATAAGTCAAAAATAAAAAGAGAAGTACAGGATGATCTCACTTATATGATGGATATAGGGAAAAACAAGCAAACAAATAAGAAAGAATGAAAACAACCAATGGGACTGAACCATGGAGTGAGAGAGGAGGAGGGGGGGGGAAAGGTGGAGGAGGTAAAGAGCACAAAAGATCAGGATGGTTAACAAATGTTAGTGAAGTGGGAAAGCCCCAGGGTACACAATAATGGACTAATGTAATATAAATATACATATATATGCAAAAAAAAAAAAAAAAACCAAACATTTACCAGATATCGGAAGAGACCAACAGGCCAAACAACGAACAACTGAACATCAGCTTAACTGACCAACAAATCACAGAAAAATGGGAGATAGAGTTACTGGAGTGGGGATACAGAGGGGGCAGGAGGGTTCAATTAATGCACAAATGTGACAAATCAATAAAATGAATTTTTTAAATAAAAAAAGAAATTACAGAAAGAAAAAGAAAAACAGATAGTGATAATGAAGCAGATTAAGAAAACTTTTCAGAGTGCAGAGTTCTAGGTTGAACTGTGAGCTTTACAAAGAGGTAGGAGAACAGATCACACAACCTACTTCATTGTGATGATTTAGAATTCTGTCATAGAGGAAATGAACTAAAAGTATTAAATGAAAAAAAAACTCTTTAAAAAATAGATCACTATCAAAAAGAAATCAGCATCTCATCAGCCTTTTCCATAGCAAAATGGGGAATTCTGAGGGAAATTGATTTCCAACATGGTATTGTAGACTCGAGCCTCAGAATTAATGAGGAAACCATAAAACCCTTTTCCAATTTTCCAATTCTCAAAAATTTTCAGACATCTCCAAGTTTGATCTCTATTTTGTTAATACTAGCAAGTGTGCTCAAGGGAAACCAAAGGATATGCCAAAAAAGAGGAAAATATGGGATACAGAAAATTAGACATTCAACTGAGGAGATAAGCCAAAGAAATTTCCAAATGATGCCAAATTTTCAAATAGGACAATTGATGGTAAAGGGATCTAGATACAGTGGTTATGAAACAGAAACAAATCCAGAGGATACTGGGAAACAAAAATACTCTGTTTGGATGGTCCAAAGTGAAGGATGGAGTTCATAGAGTTACTAATGTGCTGGAATCTGAGAAAAAAATTTACTCCTTTAATAGAGATTTTAGGGATAAAAGTATATATAGAATATTAATTGAACAAATGAAAGAGGGTCTTGATTTAAAAGTTGCTTGTAAGTGGAAATGTAGATGATATTGAGATGGTAATAGTATATAAAAATGGAATAATGATTTAATAATAACAGGTTATTGCTATACTGGAGGATGGGGAACAGGGAAGTCTGGGAGGATTTCTGTGTGGATGTGTGGAGGAATCAAGAGTGATAGCTTTTCCTCTTCCATAGCAGGAAGCTATAGATAATATCCAAATCTAAAGCATCAAGAAATGCTGGTATGCTCACCAAAGAAAATTAAGTATTTGGGAATAAACTTAACAAAAGAAGTAAAAGACCTGTACAAAGAAAACTATAAAACATTCTTAAAAGAAATAGAAGATGATATTAAAAAATGGAAAGACATTCCCTGTTCATGGATTGGAAAAATCAACATTATCAAAATGGTCATACTACCAAAGGCAATCTACAGATTCAATGCAATTCCAAAAAATATCCCAATGACATAGTTTAAAGAGATCTCTTTAAACTATGAGATAGAACAAAAATTACTGAAATTCATATGGAACAACAAAAGGCCCCAAATAACCAAAACCCTCCTGACAAACAGAAGAGAGAATAGAGGCATGACTATTCCAGACTTCAAACTGTACTACAAAGCCATAATAATTAAAACGGCATGGTACTGGTACAAAAACAGACAAACAGACCTATGGATCAGAATCGAATACCCAGAAATAAAACTACACATATATGGTCAACTAGTCTTTGACAAAGGGGCAAAAAATATACACTGGAACAAGGACAGCCTCTTCAGTAAATGGTGCTGGGAAAACTGGATCAAGACATGCAAAAAAAATGAACCAGGACAATACCCTCACACCTTGTATGAAAATCAACTCAAAATGGATAAAGGACTTGGACCTGAGACCTGAAACAATAAAATACATAGAGGAAAACCTGGGCAAAGTCCTTCATGAATTTCATCTCAGAAATCCATTTCTGGAAACAACTACAGCTGGCAGAAAAATGAAGGAAAACATAAACAGCTGGGGCTATCTCAAGCTAAAAAGTTTCTGTACAGCAAAAGAGACAATAAACAAAACAAAAAGAAACGCAACTGAGAGAAAAGTTTTGCTCTCCGGACAAGTGACAAAGGTCTGATAACAAAGATTCACAAAGAGCTCCTACAGTTCAACAAAAACTAAGCAAAAGACCCAGTCAAAAAATGGGGAGAAGAACTTAAAAGACACTTCACCAAAGAGGAGATACAGATGGCTAATAGGCACAGGAAAGATCACTCCACATCACTAATAATCAGGGAAATGTAAATTAAAACCACACCGAGATACCATCTTATACCAGTAAGAATGGCCCATATAAATAAAATGGACAACAAGTGTTGGTGTGAATGTGGAGAAAAAGGAACCCTTTTACACTGCTGATGGGAGTGCAAACTAGTCCAACCACCATGGAAGACTGTGTGGAGGACCCTCAAACAATTGAAAGTGGAATTACCATTCAACCCAGTAACCCCACTACTGGGAAACTACCCAGAGGACATGAAAACACTAATTCAAAAGGACACCTGTATGTGCATGTTTATTGCAGCTCTGTTTACAATTGCAAATTTTGAAACAAACCAAATGCCCCAAACCGATGATTGGCTGAAAAAATTGTGGTATATGTACACAATGGAATCCTATGCATCAATCAAGGAGGACAAACATATGTCATTTGCAGCAACATGGATGGAAATAGAAGGGCTTGTATTAGCAGAAATAAGCCAAAAAGAGAAATACAGGATGGTCTCACTTACATGATGGATATAGGGGAAAAACAAACAAATGAAAAGAAAAATTAGAAACAATGAATGGGGCTGAACAATGGCACCAAGAGAGGAGGAGGGAGAAGAAGGCGGGGGAGGCGAAGGGCACAAAAAAGCAGGATGGTTGACAGGTGTTAGGGAAATGGGAAAACCCTGGGTTACACAATAATGTAATATATATATATATATGCAAAATGAAAAAAATTAAATTGAATAAAAAAAAGAAATGCTGGTATGAACTAGCTCTTTAAAAATAAGTCAAAAGCAAAATGAATATCTGAAAGACTTGATATTAGTTGTCTTTCAGAAGATATTGGCAGTAGAAAGGGTTGAAAGATTTTTATCATAAGTCTTATGTAATAAAATAGCTTTAAAATATACAAATATAGCTTTGATTTACCAAAAGATGGAAAAATATTCAACTCTAAATGTGAAGGGGAAAATGCATTGAACCTTAATGCATTCAGTCATTCATCATTAGTATTATTTTCACATATTTTCTTACTCATCTAGAACTTTGTATGCTATTTTGTATTTGGATTTCTTTATCAGTACATTGTAACATTTTCTCTATATCCTATAAATAGATATGATTTATCTATAAATAGTAAATGAATAAGGTAAAAGAGAAAATAATTTAAAGTAATTTAATAAGTTGGACTAGATCACAAATACTGAAATTGCATGGGGGATGTTCCAATTTCGAATTATGTTTTCTACTTATTTTTTCCTTTTTTGGGGAGGTGGTGATTTACAATACATGGTTGTTGAAGGACTATGCACCTGTGTCCATGGGAAGACCATCATCTTGAAAACTGACTAACATATAACTGGCTTCAGTTCAGTTCTACTGTTTTTGACAATATCAGTGACATATATACACAGTATATTTTAGTAACTTTTAATACCCTTGCCTTTTCTCATTTAATTTTCAAAATAACTCTGTGAGGTAGGTAAAAGTTTGTTTCTACAACCCAAATACATTAATATTTAATATCAAATAAATGTTAATAACA